>JADGIL010007171.1:0-11322 GCA_020352625.1 Cactoblastis cactorum | reverse complement strand
TATATATATAATGTTAATATATGGCTATTTTAAAGATTTCCACAAACATAAATAAGTAAAAGATCCGAGAAAGTGTTTCGTAATTATCCACAATACTTAATAGATTCGTAGATAAAGATGAATCATCAATTAAAAGCTCGCATAAAAACAGAATTGTGTAAACAGGATCTGATTATGTCATTGATGTCATACGTCTATAAATTTATTTGGATTTGGTAAAGAAATCGTTTCTTGTGACGGCATATTTCGCAATAGTGTTGTGTTTTGGAGTCGGAAGGATATCGGAGTCGTGACTGCAAGATGGTGATAATTTGGTGAAAGTGCATCTGGGTTTATTAGCGCAGTTCACACGTGATGCTAAACTCGATACAACGCGGACGTTATTGCGTAACACTTGCGCAGTGTTGGTCAGGACAGCGACAATGGGGGTCACTATTGCTTCCATGACAGCCTTTTATGAATTTATTGCAATCGAATGTTACGTATTGGATGTATTATCAAACAGAGTTCCACATATTAAAATCTTAACGATCAATACTCAAGTAGACTATTTAACATATATATGTATATTTTTAAGAAAGAGATGTGTATGACATATTATACGCTTGATTATTTTTCGAGTTAAATTACTATGAATGACTATATCAATTTATACGAGTACGTTTTTTCGATAAATAGATTATCTTAAACTGTAATATTTTTTCTAAAGATAATAATGTTAAGTTCTTTCAGTACAAGTAGTTAGGATTTCAGAAAATATTTACATTAAATATTAGATAAATGCATCACAAATTGACTGCAATACATATTGCGCGGAAATCGAATGAGACCATATGAGGATTTCGTTTAACTAAGCTTGTTATACCTGAATATAATTTTGTTGCTATACTTATTTCCGTGCAGTTACGTAATTCGATGCTTGCTTTTACATTCGTCGCAAAAGGCAGATCAAGTTGATCTTATTTGTAGGAAGGAACCGCATCGTAACCACTACGGAATCGACGGGCATTTAAAAGCTCAGTGAAAGATAAAATGCAATAAAATTTTATTAGGCCTGCCTAATTGGCACTCTCAATGAAAATTTTCAAGTGTCTTTACGGCCTAAAATTGCCTATGGATTATGAAGATAAATTTTAGGTTATTTAGTATTTCCTTTGAAGAATCTGACAGTTACCTCAAAACACTTCGAACATGAGAAATCAAATATTTTTCATAACAAGTTCACTAGGGCAATTTACGAATTAAATTATTAGTGTAGAAAAATAATACAAGCATCAAAATAAAGTTTTCAAGCGAATATCTTCACAGAAAACTGAAAAGAAAAGCATATACTTTTAAATAATCATTTTAAAATAAAATTTACTATTTAATTAGAATCCGAATTTTTAGATCTGAATCTGATCTACTACATATAAACAAACACCTGTTTGAATAAGTTATTATTTTTTAAGAGCAGACAAAAAATATAGATGAGTGAATAAAAAGTAACTCTATGTAGGTAGGTACGTAAAATGATGAATAGTTAAGAATATCAATTACAACAATCGACGACTTGAGATGCCTTTGACATTGTGCAAAAACGATCCATTGTCGTTGTTATTGCCGCCAGTTGAATTTTACCACGGCCGGAATTTCTTCTTATTAGTCGTTGTACTCGAAAATTAGATATTATCGTTCTCTTTACTACAACACAAATACCTCATTGTTTTAGGTAAGCACTTGGTATTAGTTCTTTTTTTTTGTATTCTGTACGCAATAGGTAAAACGGGACCCTATTACTGCAACTTCGCTGTCTGTTTGTCTGTCTGTCACCAGGCTGTATCTCATGAACCGTGAAAGTTAGTTGAAGTTTTCACAGATGATGTATTTCTTTTGCTGCTTGAACAACAAAGGCTCCCATACAACAAATATGTTTATTTTGCCGCTTATCATAGACAATGGTACGGAACTCTTCGTGCGCGAGTCCGATTCAAACTTGGCAGGTGTAAACGCTTGTAAAATGATGGAAAAATTATATAATACAATACACTGATCAAATTTACATGTTAATAATGCCTACATAGATTAAATTTCACCACAACTAATCAAAATATTTGTTAATTGCCGTAACCATCGGTTGCATGCAAACTATGAAGATGAAATGCTAATTTGCTTTAACAATCCAAATAAGTAAAATACTGTGTACTATTCAATTATTTTCAAATATCAGTTGTTCGATTTGAAAGAGAGAAAATATTATATGGTTGTTTTAGTCACAAATATAACTTATATTTAACAAAATGTTCCAAGCTATTTTGGTCGTGTAACAAGAATAAGTAATTACTAGATATTCCTCGGAAGAGTAAGTAAATATTTTATTTAAAATATCAGCAAGTAAAATATTTAGTTATTGACTACAAAAATAATGTAAAAGATCATTATTTGATATTTCAAGATAAAAATACTAATATTTATTATTAATTTCACGACAAAAATATTTAAATCTTGAATTTTTATGAATAAAAAAAAAAAACATCAAATTAAAACTAAACACGAGCACCGACTTGCCACTTTTAAGATTGAAAAGTATTAAAGGTTTATTGGAGATCCTTCGGGAGTAGAAACAAAAAATCCACTGACCATTTGGCTCCAGGACCCTCGCATGACGGGGCGGGGCGGCCGTTCCTCGAGTTGAGACGACGGAACTGTTTTTACTCTATTAGCTTGGCGCCAGTATCTGTTTATATATGAACATGCCCACCCCATGAGGCGGTGGGGCAACCGCCTTCACTTTCGTATTTCGCGGAACACCCTTTGTAAGGGCCCCAGCCCTAGGAAGCGTGGGATGTACCTACGCACCAAGGTGCTCATTAATTAGCTATACATATAATAAAACTGAGCAATGTCTGTACGTGGAATATATTAGTTTAAAAAAATGGCTGTTCTGTTTAAGACCTATAGAAGCCAAGACGATTTTTTAAGAATGCTTAATGTCTATTGTATTTATACGTGGATCATGTCACGCAAACACTACTGATTGTCACTATAGAATTTAATGTAGTTTTCAAAGTTTTATAGTAGATGTCTAACTTCAAATATGGCGTAGGTAAGTATCATCTGGTTTGCCGCTTTAAATCCTAGATATTGACTATTGTAGTTACGCGCGGTCGACGTCGCGGGCTTAAGCTAGTAACTTATATAACAACTTCCTCGTTATAAGTTTATTAATAGAATGGTATTTTAACATATTTTTGCATGGAGATTTTTCCGTACTTGAGATTATTTTTCGCCAGTTTTGTTATAAATAGAACGTGACTACTTCTTTAGCTCTTTAAATAACCTCTTCAGGTACTTACATAGGTATATATAATAAAAAGTACACAAACATGATTATCTATAAACAACTTCTTCAAAAAAGCAGATTATGCCTAAAGTACAATAAAAAGTTGATACTTATCAATTTCTATTTTTCTGACTCAGTTAATATAGATTTTACTTTAAGTAAGTATTTCTAAGCAAATAATGATGAGGAAAGATCAAACCTCCGCAAGATTTAGATGAAAATTTTATTCGATAACTATTAATACCACATTGCATCGTAGAAAAAGACAACCAAATAGTGATCATATTGGCTTTTACATACATACGAGTACAAACATATAATCACGCCTTTTTTCCATAAGGGTAGGCAGAGACTACATTCTTCCACTTACAGCGGTCCTGACATCAGCGCTCGTCGGTTAAGGGTGACCTGCCCTTTTCTAAGAATATGTTTTATTTGGTCAAGATAAGTACTTCTTTTGGCTTTTATTGACCTTATAAAGACCGCTCATATTTTTTACCAGTTATTTATTACAGTTTTATAACATGTATTAATTGCTACTAATAATATATGTACTTAAATGCGAAAGTTTGTGAGGATATTGTATGTTTGTTTGTTACTTACTCTTTCATGAAAAAGCTATTAGACATATTTACAGTAACATAGGTTATGCATCAATAATAAAATATAGGCTACAGGCCAAATTACCCGAGAACACAAGCTAATTATTGATAAATTAATAATTCTGAACTTTTGCATAACGTTATTTCAACGTGAGTTAAAGAAAGTGAAATAAATACATTTAATCTATTAAATTTTGTATTTTCAAGATCACACATTTTAATCATCAGATCAGAAATTTTATTACATAAATAAAATAATTATTTAAAATAAAAAAACCCGACTGCAAATGCTAATAAGGGGAAAACAGGCTTCACAATTTAGTTAAATCGAATGCAATACACAATGTATAGATATATAAAATAAAATTTATTTATTTAAATAATAGCAGGCGGGCCAAATTGGTAGATACAACAATGTCGCGTAGATTTGTTTGTCTCGCCTTGTCATTAGCATGTGCAATCGGGTATTTGTTTTTTTTTAAATAATATGTTTATTTTAAACTTTTTAGTATGAAAAGTCTAGTAAAAACCGCAAGATATGTATATATTTAGAATCGCTATTGAAAACCCTTCATTTTGACATCCCACTCAATGGATTGGGAAGGGAAATTTGTTTCATCCTTACTTTATGACGTCATAAAGTCATTTTGCATTTTTTATATTTTTTATGTACCCAGTGTCACTCGCACTGTCAGACGAATCCCATGATACCTCACATGTATAAATCAAGCCGTTTAGGCCCTAGGAGGGAACATAGAAATCTACATTCATACATTCGCCTGAAAAACATAACCCCCCTTCTGCCGCAGACGGGTAAAAAAATAAATTGGTCCACCTTGGTAATGTCCTATTTGAATCTTGAAATATTTGTGGAATTGTAGGGTAGGTTTGCGATGAGAAACATTTAACCTATTTATTACAAATATGTACATACATATATAACTTTTCAGTTAGTTGTGAAAAATGTATAAATAAATGTTTGTTTCTGTTTGTCTATTATGTAGATGATATGAAGTTAGTCGGGTCATGTAGTTATTACTTCATAAATTCTCCACCAGTTTCTATAGTTTCGTATAATTGTCGTAGGCAAAACCAAGGGGAATAGCTTGTATATAATTAAATTTAATAAAACTTCTGACAAAAGCGCGACTAACAATTCTCTTTAGCGTTAAAGCAATTTCTTTATAGATAAATGAAATCCAAACCTTCATATTTCTTCAGATATACACAATTAAATTCGAAAAAAAAACAATTATACTTTTGTTAAGCCAGGTGAAATCAATTAATCGATTTGTAGAATTAACAATAAAAACCAGTTTCCGAGTAAATAAGTACTGTTTCAAAAAAATTAACCTTTTATTAAAACTTGTACTCACTTGGAATGGACCGAACACGATACACGTTACGTTATTCAGAAGTTAATAAAATAAAATTACTGGAATATTGAAAGTGGATTGCATCTTTATTTGCCTTTCTTTGAAAAGCTGTTCGTCAAAGACTGTAATATAAATTGGAAAATAGAAACAATGACAATTTTTTTTAGCTTAACTGAAATTTTTAACAATATTTGTAGGGTTCCGTACCCGAAGGGTAAAACGGGACACCTTTTGCATTTTGTGAAATAACCTTACATTCCTAACGTCATCTATAAAATCTTCGCCGAGTTTAACTTCGCTGAATTATTAACTGAGGTTTAAGAATGTCAATCTAAAAAAACGCAGCGGATTGAGATGCAAAGTATAGAACGAGGACTTATAGAATTACACTGTCAGATAGTTTCAGAATGTTGTTGACAGTTTTTCTTATACTAATTTTACATTTTCCTTGTGCTGACTTTTAACTCTCAATGCTAAAATAAAAATTTTAACGATATTTTTCCTTGCAATCGTAGTCGAAATTTAAGTCTATAACTCGTTTTAATCTTTCGCCTCGAGTGAAAAAAACGGGTTATGGTTTGTTTTTAGTGCGACGTAATAAAATAGAAAGACATTTTTAAGGATATTTTACACTTTTATCTCTACATTGGTGAATTGTCTATGAGCAGAGCAGCAATGCTCACTAATCATCAGCTGAAACGCTTGCTAGTTTACCTTTTTATAAACATCTCTTAATACACGATTCCTTCTCAACTATTTGTGACTTCTCAAAAACTATAAAGATTCTCACCATATTTATCAGTACTGCGTAAAGCATGTTGCTAACCTGTTGTGCTGAAACAAAATAATACCTCTTTATGTAGCTATTTTTACGTAATACTGTATTTTATCTAGCGATCTATTTATAATTAATACCTATAAATTCTAATATTAGGAGCGGTGGCTGTTACCAGCATCTCGTCTGTAGCCAATTAAAAGTAACCTGTTTCCAAAATTATCTCCACGCAAAAAAGGCATGTATGCGTGACTCTATTTTGACGCAAAGGATAGAAGAACAAACACATGTAAATTATTTGTACAAATAGAATATTTAAATCAGCATGGAAAAAATAACACAGTATGAATCAAATATTATGAACGCTATGCCGGTTCGTACATATCTTAATTGGTTTAACGTAAAGTAATAACAACCCAATATTCTTAAGTTATAAAAAATATACCTTACATAACTATTTGGTTGCAATATGAGGCATTGGAGCCTAGTGCTAACAGACCGTGTGCTCAGTGCAAATAGCGAGAAAGCTGCCCTTTGATCCTCGGTAATCATTTCGCATCGGAATCGGAAGCATCGCCTCGACCTCTGACTTTGCATCAATGCGGATGCAGAATGTATGTGGATGTTTCGGTGCACTGTAAATAATTACTTTTGGGAGTTTTATCTTCCTCTTGTAAATGGGAACTGAAGTATTCGTGAAGTTATGGAATATTTTTTTTCCAAATTTACGGTAACATCGTAATGGTATATAAGCCTGCTGCATGCATTTTTAGCCTGCAGAATGAATGAACTGGCTCGTCCGGGGCAGTACCACACACAGTGAACAGAAGAGCGACACCTGGACGGCGGCTATCAGCCCCCATGGTCCGTCCGGTGAGTGGGAGAGCCGGAGGCCCAACTTCCCCGCCCAGATTTGGGAATGGCTTTTTAAAGGCCGGCAGCGCATTTGTGACCCCGCGGGTGTTGCAGGTGTCTATGGGTGGCGGTGATCACTTAACATCACGTGACCCGCCTGCTTGTTTGCCTCCTTCTTACATAAAACGAAACATTAGATTACTGTTTACAAATCTGAAACATAGTGTAGAGAAACTTATTTGTCACTTGAGGTATAAAAATAATTTAACAAAACCTCATTAACAATATAATAATATTTATTCCTATAATCAGTGGTATCATTTATGTAATTATGATTTTGCCTGGCCTCATCTCACATGACTTACAATACCGCCAACTAGTGGCAATAGTACTCGTATACACCAGTAAACACGAAGACAATAGTGTGCACTGTGCAGTTTTCCTGCATCGAAAGCAAGTAGCTATGTATATTAAAATATCATAAATGAGTGAGATTGATCTACAAATTTTATAAACAAGAGCAGATTTTGAAAATAAGTTTCGTTCGCATGAACCACTATTAGACATGCATCCAAGCTATTACGATCATAGGATAGGAATCATAGTATTAACAGTAGCATAATGTAAACATTGTAGTATCATATGTAAGTACTAGTAGTGTCCAATGTGTCTCACAAATTGAACTATTATGCAAAACAAGTTTCTCCTCTTCAGTAGCACCTGCAAACCTACATACAGGAACGGGTTTCAATTAGCGCCCCCTGACGGTTATGTATATACATTCAGCTTCAGTCATATTAAATGAATTGGGTACACAGGCGTCTCATAACATGAGCCTACTTAAAGACTTAAATTTTTTCATTTGACTCATACTTCGATTATTAATTGGCTCTCACGGGGTGGACAGAGCCAAGCCTTGCGAGACTCCGAAGTCCGTTTGAACTGTAGGTAATACAGATACTTAGTGGAAATAGCAATTCTAGCCAGTCACTTATAAGTAGAATCTTTAAAATCTGATATTTTTAATTACAAAAATGTGACATAAACAGCAATCTCATGTGGCTAAAGAGGTTCCGATTTCGATTAAGTATGTGACAACAAAGCGAAACTAAATTATGTGTTGTGGGAAGGTTGTGGGTACCGATAATCAGAAACTGCGGTGTTGTTAGCCCATCGGCTATTTGTAAATTCGCAAATAAGTTCTGTTATCATTTAACAAGAGCAATAAATATTAATATTTCATGTAAGTACTTTTTAAAATATGTGTATATCTTGCTCAAAAGCTTACTCCATACGAAATGAAAGTTTGTACGTACAGTAATGAGTATAAACTTCCATTTCAATTTTCAAATCCATAAAGAGATTTTGCTGTAAATACTTATCCTATAATTTGAATGTATAGGCTGAGCTTTAATTATTGTCTAATATTTTTGACTGGCAAATAAGATATTTTTGAATGCTTATATTTTCGAGTTTAATAGTTGAAATTTAGCAGCAATGCAAAAAAATCTGGCTGATGCGCGGCTCAATTTCAATTTTTGCTAAAGGTATACTTATATATGGAATAAATATTTTATACCTTTTTTAAATTAGGTATCCTGTTTGGAATATGAATATTTTATCTGATATTCTTTTTTATTATGTTCTTGTCTGATATAATTAATATCAGATTTTTTCAGAATTAGGTAATGATAAATCAGATTTTACAGACTTATACATATAGTCTAGACTTAGACTTATGTGTCGCTTATTATAGTCCTTAAATGTATGACTACGCTAGACAAAAGTCTCCCTTTCTTTTTCCAATAGTAAATCAATTAGAATAAATAAAAAAAAATAGAAGTCTGTAGCGACTGGAGAATTCGTTCTCTTCACTCCGCGCCCATACGATATTTTGCCGGTGTCACCTGTATAAATAGTATCTAAACTACAACCACCTCATAAATAATTATAATTATTAGTGAAAGCTGCGTATCCACTCAGTAGATCTTAAACATGCAGAAACGAGGATTGACTATGTTGACATTTCGAGTGCAATAATAAGAAACAGACTGCTTTTGATATATATGATAACATTACGAGTATTAGGTAAACCATGGAGAAAGTTACATACCAATTTGATAACTTATCTTTTCTTTCGTATTCTTCTAAGCGATTAAATAATTGCACATACCTAGAAAGTGAGTAAGTACATTTTCTTGTGACTGTTAGTCAATCGGCGAACAGGAAAGCGGAGTTGTCGCGGTGTCTCTCTAAATGTGACAAGTTCTCGAATCATATCAGGAAGTCTAAACGCAGGAAAGTTCCACTTCAGGCCTGTCTGTCGAGTGCTGCTTGAAAAAATCTATAATCTATCTACATATGTATATCTTACAGAAGGGTAAATGACAAACAATATAAATAGATTATTAATTATCAACATTATTCTGCGGCTTCGCCTGCGCGTTGATTACATTTCATATAAAAAAAATTACCCCTTTCAACCCCTTCGGAGTGGAACTTCCAAAATTCCTCTCTTAGTGCTCCCCTATAATCTTCAAGGAACATACATGCCAAATTTCAACATTTTTTGCTTAGTAGTTTCGACTGTGCGTTGTCCGTCAATCAGTCAGTAACGAAAGAGCTTTATGTATCTAAAAATAGGTTATCAGTTCACCACTTGTGAGAGATATAATTGAAACCATTGAGCTACTTATCCTTATCTAACTTATATAAGAGCTTGTTAGTCTAAACTATTTTTTAAAAATTAATTTTGTGGGTCTCCTTATTTTTATAGAAATTTCAATAGGAAATATCATATGTTAGATACATAATGCGCATTATGCTTAGCAGTATGTAATGCAGCGCGGGTGACCACGCTGTACGGAAGAGGTCCCACTCAGAAACCCGTCCCGGACTTTCTCGCCGTGTTCTCGTCCTACACCCGCCGGCCGGCGCAGTTTAGCGAACTCTTACGCAACGCCGCGCCGCACCGGATAACGTAAACAAAAGTAGTATATTGTCTTTTGTTTTGGATAAACGCGAAAGTTCGATCTGAATGACAGGCTTTATTTATCTTACAACACTCGTTGGTCTGTTTTCATTGATCAGAATCGAACCTAAGATGTAACAGTTTTTGCTGTAGAATGTATCACAAAATATGTACTGGCTGTGGGATAGTGTAAGCTCGTTAGCATTATTTTTTCTATTAGTTCTGTTTTCAAATATTTTCTATAAATCAAAGGAGAATTTTAATAATTGTTTTTTTTTTCATAATTTTAGTTACGTTTTTTGACAAAATAGAATTTAAGGACAATGATAATATATCTAAGTACAAATAAATAAATAATTACTGAATAATTAGTGCTTTATTTTTTTTATTCATCCCAAACGTCTTTTCGGTTACGCGCGCCCGCTCCCGTTACAAATGACCGCGCGCCCGCTTGAAGGTTAATACTTAGTCTTACTATGACAAATGCAACGAAGAAGTAAGGTTGATTGATTAACTGCATTTCTCATAGCCCAGTGATTTACGAGGGATAGTGTGAATGAAAAACAAAAGCAGCTGTTTGATAAGCGCTGATACGGAGTGGTCACGTCCAACTCATGGTCGCTGTGTAACGCAACAATACTAAAGGGTGTGTTCATAGAAATAAATAATGAATGACGCGACTCCTCACTGTCTGATTATCGAAATAATATTGGTTACGTGTCGCCTTTGCTCTGTCCTTTGTCATGTGTGTTTGTTTTTTGTGTCACTCCGACCTATGACACACATTTGTACAAAGTTAACGTATGCCCGCGATGTCGTCCGCGGGAAACTAGGTACTATGTATTGTCAATATCTCAGGTTCTAAGCGGCGGCGAAACCAACGCTATAATATATACTGTTAAAACCGCATCAATTCTATTAAGTAGTTTTTGCGTGATGCGTGTACAAACTTACAATCAGACAGACAAAATGTAAAAAGAAATCATTTGGCTTCTATAGATTCTATAAACACTCCCCACATTTTTCCTTAATATCTTCTATTTCGATTACAGAGACAGTGAAAAGTCTCAATCTCAGCTTCAAATATCCCATATTGATGTAGGTTTGTCCGTTTTCTGGTCAGACAACCCGATGACGCTGATTTACATAACATCACTGTTCCTGAACCTGCCAATCGCAGCGTGATTGACCCACATTCCGTACATGAAGTGAGCTTAACGCGATTACCTCCTATTCGTTTAGGACCTTTGATCGTTTAACTACCAATTTCCTTTGTGTGTTATTCACCTGTTTGCATGGCTGCATGTCAATGGAGTGATTTAGCTAAATACAAACATTTGACTTGCAACCTGGATTTTACCATTGTACAGTGATATAAATACTTAGTAGTCATAAAATCATCATCATCATATATATATATA
>JADGIL010007163.1:0-25909 GCA_020352625.1 Cactoblastis cactorum | reverse complement strand
TTATGAGACACCCTCTGTATTTTAAAGTTTTTTTTATTTTTGTTAATGATAACATTGGTGTCAGGTTTTTCCTATCGTCTAGGAGCCATCAGACATGTCTACGACAAATGATACACTTCATACCTCAGACCGTAATTATAAGATTATTTTTATAAATTACTTGTAATAAAAAATATCGATATTTTCGGTCCAAAATTATGTGCGTTATGTTATCTTCTAAATTCAGATTTTTAATAAATTATCAAATTACACTTAAGATCTTTCTTTCATACTACATATTTAAATCAGACTCAAATTTTTCTAATGTTAAATGTCACTACTTTATCGAGGATTATTTTAATTTGATAAGATTTTGATTTGATTGTTTTGCTAAATATAATGAGTTTAAAATATATATTTTTTAATTGATATGTTTACGCATTTAAAGCAAATAAATGCATTTCTCTGTATAACATGATGATTCAACTTACAATGTAGATGTGCAAACGCTATGGTGGATTCCTGCGCGTGGCTCTGGCTGACCCGCTTCCTGAACGTCGTTGGTTCCGACGCGGCTGGGTCACATTCCGCCGCGAAGTTAATATCAAAGATATCTGCTGGAACCTTAACAATATCAGGGTAATGTTTTCTTGTCATAATAATTATGTTGGTTTAAATTAAGTGTAGTCTAGACAATTTAAAATATGTCTAACTATTACATATAACATCATAATGTTACTCCATTTTATATATAAAAATTACAAAAATTAAAACATTCGCCTAAATATTTCAAAATTAAAACTTTTATATTTTGTAAAAAAACCATGCCATCTTATTACTAAAAGGTTTCCCATGTTACACAGTCCAAGTTAATGTATAGTTACCAAATTAAATAGAGTACATTATTTTAAATGAGTTTCATAATGTAATTTAGAATTAATAGAATTTTAATATGTATTTAGAAATCGCACATGACAGTTTGAAGAGAAGAAATGTATAAACTTACTTTATCGCTACTTTACTTAGTCCTATCATAGCTAGTCGCTTGCTATATTAGGGGTCCGTAGCAAAATTACAAAAATGGAACTAAACTGACTACCTACCTCCAAAAAATATCTTGCGTACCTTCACTGCGTTAGCTACATTGGTTAGCGACCTAGTTACGTTGCTTATCGGATTGTTTTACATATTTGTTATTTGGCATTCCGCAATCGACATTCCTTTAATGAAATCGTATTTTTAATTCTATAATTTTGTTTGAATCCAAAATAATGATTTTTAGTAAAAATTTCTTTTAAGTGACCTTATTTTGACCGCGTAACAAAACCCTTCACAATTTGATGAAAATGGCTCATACAATATTGACGTGTATCAGCTGCGAGAATGCGAGCTGGGCGCGATCGTGAACCGCGACCTGCAGCGCCGCATCCGGCCCGTGTCGGGCGTGACGCTGGAGCGCGCGGTGCTGCGCGCGGACGCGCGGCTGGCGGCGCGCCTGGCGCACCTGCTCGACACCCGCTCCAAGCTGTGGGACGCTGTCGCCGGGGAGGCTGACTCGCAGACTGCCGACAAGGAGACTGCGCAGACTAGCGATGTGAGTATTCCAACTGCGAGACTGTTCATTTGTTTGGAAATCAGTGTTTTTTGAATTTATTAATTAAAATATTAAACAGATGGGCGAGGACATGACATTTCCTTAATTTATGTTGATTATGGTATTCCGATTAATACTAATTCTCCTGCTGCACTGCTCTGCCTCCGTAGTCCAGTGGTCAAGGCGTGTGCCTTGGGATCCAGAGGTTGTGGATCCCACTGGAGGTAACTTTGTTTATAAAGTCTGGTTAATATAAACCTATCCTAGGATTGGTTCTGGTTTACCGTCTGTGTTACAGAGGTCAAATGATAGTCTCTCTGTGTTTATTTAAAAACCATTAGAATAACCAAATCTCCTAGTTTTGGTAGCGGACCCCGGGCTCTGAAGCATAACTGCTGAGAATGCAACCAAAATAGCGGTCGGATAAAAAAAAACTAATAAACTAATTCTATCAAATTTAGTTTCAGAACTTCAGCCTGAACTCTAAGAACCCCGTGCTCCACAAAATCACAGAACACCTCATTGAAGAAGCGTCCACCGAAGAAGAAGAACTACTAGGTCTGGAGGCGTCTTCGGAGGCCGCCGCCCAGGACTCAGCCGACCCCGACCTCATGCGCGTCCTGGATCGCCTTGTATTGTACTTACGTATAGTTCACTCGGTGGACTATTACAACCATTGTGAATATCCTTATGAGGATGAAATGCCTAACCGCTGTGGGATCATGCACGCACGTTCTGGACCTCCTGTTAATAAGGTAAGTAAATAGTAAATCATCAAATAAAGTTTATTATAAAATATATAAAAAAATTGTTATTACAAATAACATTTTATTTGTATCACAAAATATTTATAGTAATGTAAATTGATTGGCATGATATGACAAGACAGAAGTGTTTGGATTTGCTTTAATAAAACAGATTTACTTATTATTTAAAATTAAATGTCAAAAATAAAAAAAATTCTTCCAGTGTTTGTTTCAAAAAATGCTGGTAGTGTTTCAAAGTTGGATAACTATTCTTATTATTATTGACTTGTTATGGATTTGTATTCATATCTTACTCAATCGAAATTGTAATCATATGTTGTCACATGAATTATACATAGATAAGTATTTCAGTAATAGGAAATTTTAAAAAATGTCAATATGAGAAAAAACGCGGACATCTAAGACTAAGGGTAATGTGTTACATATTAAATTTATTTTGTATTAATTTTAGCCTACTCAGCAAGAAATTCAAGACTACATCAAGACGTTTGAAGGAAAAATGTCGGCATTCCTTCAAGATGTAAAACCTCTTACGGATGAGGAGTTACAGAAGCTTGGTATCAAGGTAAAATAAATATTTATTTAAGATTTTTGTGCATAAAATAACAAAAAAAAAAAAGAGAAAATTATGAAGTTATTATGTTTTAGGATCCTGAAGCTGAAGTAGAGAAATTCATTCAAGCAAATTCTCAAGAATTGTCTAAAGACAAGTGGTTATGCCCACTAAGTGGGAAGAAATTCAAAGGTCCCGATTTTATCAGGAAACATATATTCAACAAACATGCAGAAAAGGTAAATCTTGTAACTCTTATATCCTATTATACTTTTTGTTTAATGAATTACTATCATAAAGTATCCATACAATAAACATAAATTGAATAATTAAAATTATATAGACTCTTTCATAAGACTGCAATAAGCTAAACATAGCGCGGTATATTTATGTCTTTAACATTTTAATTTTTAAATGCACCTAAGAAATTTATATTATTTTCCAACCACAATAATTTCATAAATAACACAGCACCTATTTTTTTTTCTTTGAGTTTTAGTTTGTCCACTGTATTGGACAACTGCCTACATGTTGTGACCTTTTGAATTATCCAATGTCAATCTGTCGGTTCAGGTGGAGGAGGTGCGTCGTGAGGTGGCGTACTTCAACGCGTACGTGCGCGACGTGCGGCGCCCGCAGCAGCCCGAGCCGCCCGCGCGCGCGGCCCCGCACGCGCCCATGCACGCGCCGCCGCAGCCGTCAGTACCGCGCACACGACCACGCGCACACCCATACCCGTACTCGTACCCGTACCCATACCTACCCATGCCCACCACACTACCACCTAATTTTAATTTCAACATACTCTTAATGTAACTTGTTAATAATAATCTGCTTTTAGATCAATAAATAAATAGTAAGATGACGGTTCTAAAGTGCCAACATTTGACCTACTTGAATAAAAAAAAATATTGTAAGCTTTGTTCTTGATTTTAAGCTGTAACTTATCTATATATACAATAAAACCGTAACATTTAGAATGTAAATATTTTTCGTGCAGAAGCTACGGATCGGGTGGAGGTGGAGCCCCGGGCGGCGGACGATGGGGGTGGCCCGCGTGGGCGCCGCCGCAGCCCTACGCTCCCAGGCATCCGCGCTTCTCCAGACCCAGGTGAGTCTCATTTTGGCATGTTGAAGCTACCTAAAAATTCAGTGCATTAAAATGACCATAAAAATCATCACAATATGTCCACACTGAGTCTGTGATACTGGGTCAGGCTGATAAATTTACCATGAGCTCTTTCCTTGTCGTTAAAGATACTACCGATTAATAAAAAATATATACAGAGTCTGTACCTTTGTGTAATTCCAATGGTTTAGGCAACTTACGGCAAGATATCTTTCGTAGGGCAGATATTTTCCCGACTTTAGTGACATTAATCGTTATATTACGACCAAAATTACATAATTACAAATTGAAGCCTAAATGTTATTCTGATGATGATGGCACTTATGAGTTTGATTTGTTATTAGTTTCTTGGCGGAAAAAGAATACAACTATTTAGCTTAAAACAACAGCTGATTTTTTTTATTATATGTTCATGAGTTCTACGGAATATTATATGTTTTTCTTTGTTTGCATATTAAATCTCAGTTACCGCTTCTAGTTTTCCCGAAAGTGCTCTGCCTTGTTAATTTTCTATGCTCATGTGCTGATGTACTTAAACAATGTTTTTATAGTAATGTATTTATTTCGGTTACCTACAGTCTCAAGCTTATTATTTACTATAATACTAGTAAATGCCCGCAACTTCGACCAATGGATACTATAATATCTTGTCAGCTCCTTGTTCGGTTACAATAAATTATATCCCTCGAAAACTGCACATTTTTCCGAAATAAAAAGTAGCTTATCTTTTAATCTAGGTCATAGTCCATCGCTATGCAAAATTTCATCCAGATCTTTTCGGTAGTTTTTGTATGTTGCGCGTACAAAGATACAAACAGACAGACAAATATTCTAAAAACAATCGAACAATTCTATAGGTCCTATAAAGAAACCCTATATACATATGTTTTTCTTAAATATCTCCCATGTACAGACCGTTACAATTTTATGATATGTTTATTATTTACTATTTCATTTACTTTATTTATATATTTGTACATATTTTCAAATTCATTTAATTCTCAAATTTAATGTTATCAATTTAAAACTATGAATAACAATGTAACTTGAAAATGAACTGAATTATTTAAGCGTTATGACCTCAATAGAACATTTAATATGTTGTTCCTTTTGCATGACCTTAACATTTGATTTAGTAGCATAATATTTTATTGACGTGCGATTGTGTTTATCCCCAAAATTTGCATGAATGACGAAGCAAATATATAGAATGACTAAAAGATATCCTTATTGACGATACATATGTTGGGTTCTATGCACGTTTATTTCAATGCATGATGCTTTTTAATTAAGTTAGGTAAATACCTATATTGTTTATTTTTGTAACAATTCTGAGTTTAAAGGAATAATTTGCAGGGATAATGTGGATCGCTCGCGGCCTATTATAGCATACAACGATCTTGACTTCCCGGACAGTGGTGATATATTTTAAGAGATATTATGACAAATTAGTACGTCCATTTTTGTATTTTATTTAAAAGTATTTGAAAACATTCCGATATTACCACATAGCGATCATTATATTGTTTAAATCAATCCTTTAAAATAAATTTGTCAAATTTTACAAAAACTGTAATATCGATAATGGTTTATGTCGATATATATATAGCAAATACAATTTATACTACATACATACACTGTTTTGTAATTTTTAATTTCTTAATACACTTAAATTTATGTTATATTTTTAATTACAAATTATAAATAATTGTAACTATTTTTTATTAAACTAAGCACTAGTAAATGTGTACAATCGTAACGAAAGCGTAATTATTGGCATTTGTATTTTATTTTTTTTCTATATTTTTGATGTTAAGTTTTGCATATCCACTTTAGATATTTGTAATTATTACTGTTTATTTTTAATAAATAATCATATATAAACTTCATGTAATGTTTTCCTTTTTCCTTTGTGTGTTATAAACAACTCCCGGGAAGCTGAGATTTGATTCGCAGTTAAAAATTAACCCTAGTTATGAAGTGTAGTTAGTAAATTTGTTTGCGCGTGATATGATGAGCTAGCATTTAGATTGAAGCATCACGAGTTGATGATTTGTGTTCCGAACACGAAAAATCATTTGTCTCGTTATGTTTATCATCAATTTTGTATGAAAGTTGAGTTCTTCGAACGGCCGTTGCGGCATTGCTCTGGTTTTAAAACTTTTATTTGGCACAAAAATAAATAGAATTATTAATAACAACTAAACCACTCAGCATATTAAGAAAATTTATGATTTTGATAACCATGACGAGAACGATAATTTTTCTTGCTCGGGGGTCTGATGATATTTTAAATGTGTGTTGTAGTGACGCGTCGGAAAAATACATATGTGTTCCAGTGTACATCATTACAATACAGATTGAGAATATCTCGATAGTAAAACTTGTCCCGTAGACCCTTAACGTTGATGTTGATTGTTAAAGGGGCGGCGGCGCGGATTTCCGCCCGGTCATTCACTACAGAGACTTGGACGCGCCGCGCGAACCCGACGAGTTTATATAATTTGGAAACTCAACTTCCACTTGCCAATGGACCTCGTTTCGATACTTAGCAGTAGACTATGTACATGATACCTGTAGTATTATTATAATGCCACATGCATATTGAAAGTTGTAAGTGTATTTTTGAAATATACTAAAGTTTTTGACTAATAAGTTTTTTACTGACTAGTAGAATATTCAAAATTGCTAGAAGCAATTTATTAAATTAAAATCTTATTCACAATATCTATTGAGATGCTGTTTTAATTCGGTACTAAAATCTATAATTAATATTCTAAACTCAACAAATGTACGCAAACATTTCACGACACCTCCTTGCTACTTTACATACAGATAACACATTTATTTTGGACATGAATATTTTCTATAATACCATACCATGATACACGTTGAAGTTATAACCCCCGACACGTAAGTTGAACAATACTATTGCAGAACCGCAGAACTTTATGCTGCGATGATAAAGTTGAATATGCGATGCAGAACAATGTGATTTTTGTTCAAATTATTTGCCGGTAGCTATATACGTTGAAATAAAATCTCGACTTCGGAATATTTAAGGCTCATTATGTTAGCCACAAGACGGGAATACCAGGTAAACATCGTGATTCCTATAATCTTATAGCTAACCATAAAGTTTCGATAACCCTGTCCTTGGTTGAATTCTTCGAAATTATATTCCATTAGTAAAGATGAGGAAAAGTCTTATGTATTATATTTAATAACTAGCTAATGCCTGTGACTTCGTCGGCCCTGTATATAAAAATGCAAGTCATCTAATTTTTAACTGCCTTTTGGGTGTAGCTTTAGGATGATCACAGAAAGGTAAACGAAGGCTTGGGGTAAATTAAATCTTATTTTAAAAACATAATGTAAACAATAAAACACAAATTTAAAAAAGGTACAGTGTTTAAACATACGTTTAAACATACGTTTAAACACTGCTTACGTTTAAACAAACAGCTTACGTTTGGAAGTTGATACATAAAAATAAGATGTGTTTTTCTCTGATGATCTCGATTTTCCTAGCCTTGACTGCTTCATAAGACCTTTAGTTAGCCATCCACTACTATCAGTCGTTAATCTAAATTTGATTGCATATACTACTCGCAAGACTTGACTATTATTTTACCAAGGCGCGATTGGTCTATTATAAGGTGTTTTAGACAACGTCAAATGTTCCAGACGCTTGCTTCACTTCCTGTGTTGATTGTAAAAGTCTAATCAAGAGAAAATAATTAAAATACAGATTTTTTTTATGGGTTAACAATCTGTCCCTATGCCTGCTCATTTTAGGTTTATGTTGTACTAGTTATACTATTACTTATATTGCTATTAATTTTTAATTACTAATCATGTGTTTCAAGTTTCTCATCATTGGTATCTCCTGTAATGAATTGTTCCAGTCGTGAATTTTAAATATATTTAGCTTTGGACAACACAATTACAGATACGATCGCCTACAGAGATTACCTATTTCCATCCATCCCCACTGTTAATATTCAAGGTTTTGAACCTACGAAACAATTGGATTAAAGGATTGAAGTTGACATAGTAGTTATGTCATCAGTCAGTAATGTATACCAGCAGCGGCGGCGAGCGTACCTTGACCTCTGAATAACTTTGTCGTTAGATACACGATCGCGCTGTTAGAACGTACATATATTTTTCTAATTATCTTACATGTACATAAGTTAATTTCCATCGTTTCTTTAGACTTTATTTCCCTATATAGAGTTTGACTAATCATTGGCATCTTTGTGACAACTACCTACGTATATCTATTTCTATTAAACTACTATTACTTTCAATTAATTTAGTAAATATGTACATATTATATTATTCCATTATCTAATAAATATTCGTCTATATTAATGTACATTGTTCACTCAAAACCTGATTTAACTAAATTGTACAGTTTGTTTTCCCCTTTTTAGTCAGTCATTAGCATTTACAGTCGGGTTATTTTTATTATAATAATTATTTTTAAAATAAATATTTATAATAGGGTGCCTAGTTCCAAATTATGGTTATTTATATAGAGGTAGGTACGGTACTGTTAGAATCTATACTTGAAATATTTGTTTAATACCAATTATTGATTTTTTGTAGCAGTGTGATAAAGTGGAGAAGAATCATACAGTGATCAGTTTCTTGTCAAAAGTCCCAGATTCCAATCCTGCTCATGCTTATACCCTCGCAACTACATATATAGACCAACAGACATTATACATAGTAGTTTTATAAACCCTCAATTTTGTTCATATGAAGGAAATAATGATAAAATTTGTATATTAATAGTGAAATGTAGAAGAATCGCTCAAAATCCTTCCCCAAGCCGTTGTATGTGTATTCTTACCACGTAGAGTCCTGGTCATCGACTCGGCAATGAGTAATATGAGAGGATTAAAATAACAAAAGTTCTACACAAAGCATATCTACTGCAAACTAAGTGCCTAATAATAAAAATAAAACTTGAAGGAAGTACTCTTGAAAGTTATTTGAAAATTAAGATATTTTTGTGTTTGATATTATATTTAGTACAAAAATAGCATAGGATCCGTAGCAAGTGCGTGCAGCCACCCGGATATGGCTGGGTGCATCGCCAGAGGCTGCGCGGTTGTGGTCGCAACTCGCACGACATGCGTCTGCGATGATCCGAACACTATCGCTCTCACGTTTTAATGACAATAATTTATTACTGTATAATCTGTTGGAAAATACTGGCATTATGCACCAGCATTATCTAAATTAAATTGTTATTTTCTTAATTTGTTTTCTAGAATTCCTGGTCAGGGTATAATGTGTTTATTTAATAACAATTATGGCCTTAGTGCTTAATTTGAAGTAGAAAAAATAAATACTTTATCTGGAAGAACTCTTTGACTTCAGATAGATCAACTTAATTTCTCTACCACCAACATATGCGTTGGTGGTGCAGTAGTTAGATGTCCATCAGGATTTATAAGATCCAAAATTCGAATCTAACAACTAACTTTGACGATATTAAAGTAACATTTGTTTAAAGTTGGGTGATATAAAAGAGACAACAGTCTTTATCTCTTGAACCCTTTAATCAATATTGCTAAGCAAATATGGTGAATTATATTGTAGCTAGGTAAGAATAATCATAGTGTCCTCTGCACTATATCAGGGTATTTAATAGAAGAGTTAAATACTAAATTAACTGTCAATCAGAGAAATAATGGTCAATAATAAATAATTACATAGATTACTGCAGGCGATAAAGCATCCTGTTAGCTCACATTGAGTAGCGGACTTTTTACCTTAAACTTTACAACACACCCTACCGTCAGAATATTGGTTTGATAACTAGGAAGGTATACTTCTTAAATCTTATAAAATTAAGTATTATCTATTAAGGCGATGAATAAATTAAAGAGTATACGACTACTTATGTCAACTGAAACTATCGTAAAGGCCTCGGCTAGCATCTAGTAGCGTAAAATTAAGATCTACTGGACAAGAACTCATTAGGTACTTATTAACAAAGATTAATTTAAAAAACCGCTAGAATAATTCTTGTTGAAATAATGTTATTTAATATTAAAATACTGACCAAACCAAATTATGACCGATTCATTGAGTACCACACACATCTGATAAGACAATGATATGACGTATAGTGGATCTGAATCTCACATACGCGTGTTTCCCCACGGACTTAGGTGAATGTTATAAACGCGTAATAATTTCGGAGTACGTACTCGTATCGTGGTAAGTACATTATGTTATGACGGGAAACAACGCGAGCTGCGTAGCCTACGCTAATACAGCCTCCGATTCGTGGTACTGCCAACCTGTTTTTTGCTGTATTACAGTGTGTCTATTTGTGTATTGGTTTATAAAGGAGGCGTTTAGCAAAACATCCACACAAGAGTTTAGAAGCTTCAGTGCGATGGAGCTTAAGTGCGCTATAGTGTTTACACTTGCGAGCTTGCTGTCAGTGACCGCCACCCCCCACGGATATGGTGTCAAAGGAGGTGCCGTGGCAAGGGGTAAGTAATTACTTCTTTACTACCTTATATGTATTAGAAATTTGCCGTAGCAAGTTGCAAATTATGAAAGCAAAAAAATATCGTTTTGTGCACGCGTCCTTCCAAACAACGTTTTGGTTCGCAAAGGCTAAAGGAAATTAAATACTTACTTATGTGTGTACAATATAAATTTGGTCTTTGGATTCGTTCAGCCCTTACGAAGTGTAATCGTTTATAAATGAACATATTATGTACTTAGAATCAAAATACAAATAAATATATGTAGGAACAACAAATCTGATTGTTTTCTTTGTTTTTGGTCGAAATTAATAACAACAACAGGTAGACGCTTGAAATATTTACAAAATATGTAAATATTTTAAGCGTATATAGTAACTTCTAAATAATTAAATTCTCAGAGGGGGGGCAGATACAGCAAACATATATATTTTTGTTTAATTTTGCTCGTGATAACGGCAACAAGTAGACGCTTGAAATATTTACAGAATATGTAAGTATTGTAAATTTTAAAGATGAGTAGACTCTCATATAAGAGACATGATTTATTTTCCGTTTTTAAAAGTAACTTTTTTTCTTCTATGTATATTTAGGAAACCCTTCTTTGCTAATATAACAAATGAACTTTTACCTCATTTGTTATAAAAGCAACTTTAAATCTACTACTAAACCTACTCTAAAGTGTCGTATTAAAATTTTGGTATACATATATGTAGGTATATTGGCATATAATTTAAAAAATAGGATGCTTTATATCCTGGAAAATTATGTCACTATTATACAATACAATCAAAATGTTTTACTGGTATGACTTATGTTCATCCGATAGTACCACGTATTGTAGAAGTTTGAAGAAAACAATAGTTTTACTTCATGTAATTATGTGCTATTTTTCCTTTTTGTTTACAGCCGAAGCAGGCGCTGCCGCGGGAGCTTTTGGTGTTGCTGGATTGCCTCTTAGTATACAAAGTGGGCCTGGGTTTTCGGGTAGCTTTTCAAAATCATCTTCATCCAGCTTCGCGTCCTCAAGTGCGAGCTCAAGTTCCAGCTCATTTAGCTTCAGTGGCTCAGGAGCCACTGGATTTGGATTAAATAGCCTTGGAACAACGGGGTCTAGAGGCTGCACAGGATGCCAAAGTGATTCTAAAGTCATAAACGATTCTAATGAATCTGCTGGGTCTAATGGGTCTGCTGGATACGGACTGCAAACGACAAATGGTGTTAAATCAGTAGCTGCATCTGGAGCTACAGCAGGCTCATATGATAATTCAAAAGATGGAATTGTACAAAACCCTTGTCCTAGCGGAATCTGTCCCGGTCAAAAATCTCCATGTGTAGGACCCAACTGCAAAGATGCACATGAAACCTGTACATCAGGACAGTGTGAATCAAAATTTACTTCTGAAACGTCTTTATCTGATAGCGATCACAAAGACTGCCCATCTGGTCATTGTAATACAAACTCGAATTCAGCTTCTGAAGATTCATCTACTTGTGAAAATGGCAAATGTAGTGGAGTTAATAAAAATCCTTCTTCTTCTTCTTATGAAAATAAAAAATGTGATATGGGTCAGTGTGGTACAACACAACCAACAGATAATTTTGGAACTAATGTCAAATGTACATCTGGAGAGTGTGCAAATAAACTTTCAGTAAATCCTAAAGGTGATTATGCATCTAATAATAATCCTGTTAGTATTATGAGTTCAACCTCCACCTCTCAAGATACTAGTCAGTTTTCTGACATTACCAAGGCAAGTACTATATCAGAAGGATCTGGAACTGACTGCAAAAACGGCAATTGCAATTCTCAAGCACCGAATACAAAACCTTCTTATGGATATTCTAATCAGTATCAACCAACAACTACATCATCTAATGGAGGTATCGTTCCACTTAAGCCTTCAATACATTTAACTGTTCCTAAAGAAGAAGAACCATGTAATCATCCACATTGTAAGCAATCACAAAGGACGCAATCGGAAGGGCAAAAGTTACCATCATCTTTGCCTCAGGGAAAAATAAACTGTGAAAGCGGAAATTGCGACAGTGAACAACCACATAAATATCCTACACCAGTCAACAACTACTCAAACAAAGGTGACTCTCAGGCCGTAAAACCAAGTTATGCTCAAGGTTCTTATAACCAAGGAGGCAATAATGTTTATCCCTCAACAGGTTGCGCTTTAGGACATTGTGAAAATCCTACCAATTCAGTTTCCTCGGTGCCCAATATGCCTACTTATTCTCAAACATATTCACCATCTACGACTGTTAACTGCGCGACAGGGAATTGTGCCAACCACCCTTCATATCATTCTGATTCTGACATTCAAGTTTCTAAATTGCCAACTCAAACCCAAAGTCACGATTCAGACTATTCAGCTAACTGTCCTTCAGGTAATTGTAATAAAACTCCCAAACAACCCATAGGAGTTTCTTCAATACAATCTACAATTCCTTATTTTTCTCACAAGTCAACAACATCCAATGAAAAATGCCCTTCAGGAAACTGTGGCAACCAATTCAACTCTTTTCCCTCCCAACCACAAATACCTAACTATAGTCACGGATATTCTCAAAACAGGCCCAATAATTGTGTTTCAGGAAATTGTGGTGACTATCCATCCTATCAAAATAATTTTGATATTCCTGTTTTTCAAGTACCACAGTCCCCCGTTACAAATTATGCTTCTAATCCTAATAACCCAATCAATAGTAATACTTTAAGCTCTAAAAATCCTGTACCTTCTCAACAACCCTCATACACTGGTCATAACTTAGACTCTCCTTATCCTAGACTTCCCAGCTATCCACAGAATATATTGCCAAATAAACCACTTGACTGTGCTTCCGGGAACTGCGCCAACTTTCCATCGATAAATACCTACCCTAGCTCTAGTTCTGGTTCTAAATTTCCACTTCCTGTTCCCACTGTTAGTGGCTCACCAGTTTGTATACAAGGAACATGTGGTAGCAATCCTTCTTATCAACAGGGAAGTTTTAGTGCTTCAGGTTCTCAAAGCTCTTCAAATTCGGTCATTATACCCACCACAAATTGTGCTTCAGGCAATTGTGCTTATAATCCATCTAAATCTACTGCGCCTGGACCTCAAATACCATCACAAAATATTGGAAGTACTCCTAGTTCTACTGGAACATTTTCTTCGGGGGCATTATTTCCTACTGGGCCTATAAGCGGTTCTGTTAACTGCGGTTCTGGCAAATGCCCCACACAACCAACATATCAACAGGCGCAACCTGCATCTTCAAGTTTCTCAGATAAGTTGCCTAATTTTGTTGCACTAGGAGTTGCAGGAGGTGCTTTAAATACTGGATCAATAGGGTCATCATCAGGTCACCCTAGTAATAGTGCTAGTCATACTATTTCAAATGTTGGTACTGTAGCTGGAACACATACTCAGCCTTCAATATTTACATATAACAATGATAATGAGCCAATATATACTGGTGGTTTTGGAGGACCTCCAGGTATTCTAAAACCATATGAATTTACTGCTCCGTCTCATCAATTTCCAACTGGTAACAAAAAGGACCAAGAAAAATCTCAATGTTCAACTGGAAAATGTAATGTAGAATCGGAAGGAGAATCAAATAAAAAAATTGATTTAACTTCTAACTCAAAAACTTGTACATCAGGAAAATGTGAAGCACAAACTGGGAAACCTGATTATGTACAAAGTAACGCCGCTAGTGCGGCCGTTGCAGTGGCTGCGGCTGGAAGTGAAGGTGTTGTATATACAGGAGGTTTTGGTGGACCACCAGGCATATTAAAACCATATGACGGCGGAAAAATCGGAAACATTGCTACTATCACTGGAGGAACACAACAAACAGGGTACTATTCAGCCAGCAATAATAATGCTGTTAGTGGTAATAAACTAAACGGTGGTAATGGAGCATTTTCTGGGGCAGCCGCGTCAGCAAATGCTGGCATATTTGCCAGTGGAGGTCATGAAGATTATAACAAAGCTGGTGGATGCAATTCTGGTTGTGGATCTTCGGGACAAGGCACTTACGGTGGAAATATCGGCATGGCTGGAGGATTATCGAAAAGTGACCTGTTAGAAAAGCTCCATAACGGGGTTGCCTTAGGCTCCGCGGCTCAGAGTACTTCAAGAGCTGTCAGCGGGGCTGACGCTAGCTCGTTCGCTGTAGGAGGAAGCTTTTCGGGCAGTTCGGCTTCTGCTCACTCAGTTGCCGGATCTTCAATAAAAGGAGGTAAAATATTTGTAATATCATAAAACTATATACATATAAATATATAAGTTTTTATAAAGAAACATTAAAATTCTGAAAACTTTCTTAGAATTCTAAGAATTCTTAGAATTCCTAGCCTTATATAGTATGTACATTAAATAATATTATTTATTCCAAAATTAAAAAAAAACATTGCATGATCCTATAAAGTCAAACTTGTCGCAGATTTTAGCACTGCGAAGGAGTCTTAATAAATAAATATATAGGGACAAATCACACAAATTGAGTTAACCCCAAACTAAGTTCGAGACTTGTATTATGGGATAATAACTCAACGATACTTAATGTTTGAACGAAAACATATGTATATTAAAAGAAAAATTACGAGTATAAACAAAAGGCTATGTTCTCCTTTTATTAAGTTATTTTTTTCATTTGTTTCAGGTTACGGAAGATAAATTTGTCGTGCATTGAACCTAAACTCCTCGAAAAGACTTGAAATTAATATTAAGTACCTAGACAAAGTAAATGCGTTATTGTGATATTATAATCAATAGGTTAATGCATCTTGTAATAAAGAATTATCAAATTATATTGCATTAAAATCATTCACAATGACTTGACCATAATATATTAAAAAAAAACTTTATAAATCTAGAACTTTATGTTCTAGATTTATATATTATATTTATATCTTTCTGTAGTAGATGCATAATTATTTATAGGTCGCGACTTACATATATGTGTACACTTATGAGTTCATAGAATAGAATAGAATGATTTATTTGCATATAATAAACTCTTAAGTAATTCAATGTAAATTAAACATTTATCTACATATTACATATTGAAAAAATAACGTCGTTGTTATTTAAAAATTATTTTATCCTTTTAAAGGATATATCACGAGGATAAATCAAAGTAAAAAAATAAAAGATAAATAAAGTACATATATTAATGATATAACGGCGTCTATTTCACTTTATAATCCTCGTAATAAGCCTACAAGTTGCAGTGACTATTACGTCCGACCTTCTAAGGACAGATGATCATCTCATAAGGAATAAATCACATTAGTCGCATACATATTCTGCTGATATAATCGGCGTCCCTATCCATTGTCTCACGACTGTCGGTATGCACTACTGAGAAGATCACGGATATTAATATGTCTCTGTTAGTTACAATGTTCGAGACGAGCCTAAGCATCCGCTTGTCGTAACTCTTGGTGGACACTTTAGAGATATATTTATAGTTGTATAATAAGTAGACAGATAAATAGGTTAAAAAGCAGGCTTTGCAAAATACATATAAATGATAAATTTTGTTAGACGCTTGGCATGTGGAAAAAATAAATCATAGTCTATTCGTTGCATTGAGAAGACTTATTTTTTGCCTAAAGAACTAGTATTTCATCTCTTAATGGTGAAAATATTTCGCGTCTATGTCGAGTCATGGCACAGTGTTAAATGATGTCATAGTTGTATCCGGGAAACAAGACAAAATTTATTACAATTTAACATGTGAATATCAAGTAGAGCCTCTTTAGAATAGAACTTTAACAATTGACATTCAAAAATTACTTTAGCTTGTGGGATACTTTATTGTATAGAACAAGGTATGGATTGAGTCATTCAAAACAAAAAACGGAGCAATACTGAAGTCTTGACCTAGAAATATTTAAGCAGACATTTTTGATGTCCAAGGATGGGTAAGTGCGATAAGATTACATAGGTACTACGAGTAATTTTAGTAAACTATAAAATATTTGTCTGTAAAATATGTGTGAATGATTTGAACCAAATACGGAAGCGGCTTAGGGGCTTCCTAGGTAAGTTACAATTGAAGACATAGGTAAAAGTTAATTTTTAAACTTTGACTCGTTTTGAGTGAAGATTTGTGAGTAAACTTTTTGCATACCAGCCATCCATCACAAGCGCCTACCCCCATTCCAATGAGAATTAACTAATAAAAAAATAGCCTTCAGCGTTATTCAAATGTAAAAAAATGGACTAAGTATCAACTCTAAACTAATTTCTTTAATCCGACCAGTCGTTTCAGAGATTAGCGTAATCAAGTTCAACCAACCAAACAAAATCTTAAAATTTCTTTTATTATTATATATAGAATAGATAGATAGTAGTGCACTGATTTTTAGGGTTCAGTAACCAAAGGAACTAAAATAGGAACCCCATTATGCTAAGATTCCGCTGTCCGTCTATTTGTCATCAGACTCATCATTTTATAAACCGCGATAGCTAGAAAACTAAAATTTATACGGATGATGTCTTTTTGGTGCCGCTATTCGTTGAAAACTTTAATATATAATTAATTACATTATAACTAATACAATCCATACAGTTTGTTGTATGATAGGCTTTCATACAACAAACTTGATTTTTTACCGTCCTTTTTACATCAATTATAAGATGAAATAATTTATATTTAAAAAAGATATTGGTATACATAAGTATACTTTTATAAGGGAATTCTTTACAAAAGTGCTTATGTCTCTCACTCAAATGCAGAAATTTTACAGTGAAACATATCGAATGAATTGTTCTAGAGTTATGTGGACTAAATAATAAACGGAGTTCGCTAGAAGGGCTTGCTGACTAACAAGTCGATCCTATCCTCACCCACTGGTATTATTCACGGAGGCTTGTCAGGGTTATTTCATATCATAAACTCAATCTATGTAGGTCTAAAGTCATTATCTAAAGTACACACAGTTTTTCTAGTACTTTTTACAACTAGTTTAATAACGACAAAATCGCATAAATTTATTTTAAAGTCATTAGACAGATTGTTTTATTTTTTGCGTTTCCGAAATTTTTTTACTGCGTGTTAATTACAGACCAAATGTTAAATAAATCTTTTGATTCCGTGTCCAATCGATAATTAAAATAAATACTTTGTTTATTGGTAACGCACAAAAATAGCTTAGTTTTGGATGAAAAACTTATAAATGCATTGCAACTTATCTGTACATATGTATAATAAAATTGTAACTGAGCTATGTCTGTACATGAGAGGTATTCAAGAAAAATATATAGGTATGTGCTTTTTATAGGGCCTATAGAAAAGTCTAAAAACGATTGCATTTAGACTTTTTTCTTTGCTATGTTTTTACGCGCATCTCTTAAACAATACTGGATGAATTTTGTACATACACACAGGTGTATCGTAGAAGGTCTTCTTAAAATATAGCGTTAGTTTCATCTTGATACGCCACTTACGATCAGAGAAATTTACAAGAGTAGTAAAGCGCGGATGAAATAACAGGCAAAAGCTAATTCTATAAAAAAAAAACTGAATATGCGCGTGTTGGACTCGCGGTGCGAGGCTTACTTAAGTAGTGATCAATCCGAAAAACTAAATTTCCAAAAAATGGTAATTATAGGTATATGGACAAATTATACATCCGTAATGCCCCAAAGAAAGTTCGAGACATTTCTTACGGAATATTAATTCAACAATATATATCGATAAACATCCAAATAAATGTTTATATAAGTATAGATAAACAAAAAAAGCCCTTACAATCAAACAAAGTTACAAACTTTATCTCTTTATAATATTTATTTAAGTATAGTGTTTGAAAAAGTAACTTTAATTAAAAGAGAAGTTACAAATGATCGTCGCATTAAGTTGCCTTTGAAAAACATATTACTAAACCTCTAATGAGTACGACTACTATAAATAATTCAATTCCGACATTAGATCTCATTAGCCATGCACTTAAAATCTATAAAATTACTTATAACATTTGCGTGACTCGCAAATCCGATGGCCCAAGTGATGATCACATTTTATTGTCACTATTTAAATAAACATCGATATTTCCCGCAGCCTAGAACCTTAAACAATTATAGCAATAAACTACGACCTAATTTTTTATGTTTTCTACATATTGATAGACAGAGACTAAATTTATATTTATAATTACATTTATTATATTAAACATTTGTGTGATCCGATTACATTCAGTCAACCACTATTTATATAACAAAGAAACCCTTGCATAATCGGTTATCAGAGCAATAATTAATTACCTTTAAAAAAATATCAAACATCAGAGTGAAACTACGTAAAATATTTTATCGAAGTACTTATTTCAAAAACTCGTCATTATACAAATGACATCATACAAACATCTATAAGTCGTATTATTAATCAAAATGTTTAATTTTTCCTTAGTCAAGTGATCAAAGTGAATCCAATCGTTTCGATTTATAGAATTCTCTCTTAAGAAACTAAAATAATGAAGTACCTAATTTGAAAACAGATACAATATCATATCTTTATATCCTAGAGGAGTCATGAGTCGACAGATTCAAAGGCCGTGCTTAGCTGAATAGTGGGCTTATTGATGGAATATAGATTCAGGTAGAGTCTATTTATTGCTAACACATCGCCTATGCCAGTAATCCCCTATATGAGGCTGTTCCCATGATAGACTTTAGGCGGAAAAATAGCAGGTTTTGAAGGGTATTTATTTCAATGCATGTAAATATATTAGTTTTAATACTACAAAAAATACAATACATATTGTGATAACCTCGCGTCGAATAGCTTAAACGACTTTTGATGCAACGACTGCAATTCGGCTACTCGTAAACACGAAATGCGTAACCGATACCTAAGTATTGAGAATGCTAATCTATAATATGGCGTGGACAGTCATACTAATGCCTAAATGACATTCACTTATTCCTGGAAATCTTAAACATATAGGTTCCCTAGTATTGAGAAAATCGCATAAACAAAGCCTTACAGTACAACATTAAGGTAATTTATGCATAACAATATATTGTGGCTGAAATTATGATTAATAAACTTTCATACAAAAATCTGCACGAAAATACAAACATATTTATTACTCCCCAGAATATTATTTCTGTTATAAAAACATAAATTTAAAGTATATCTTTGTCATCAATCGTGACCCTCCAACGAATTAATCTTTTTGTAGGTTTACAGTAACTAAATATTATTTAATGGATAGCATGCCTCTTGAGATGATCTCAAACTATGTTTGATGATAATTAATTTGACCGATTAAAATTATATACAGATACATTTTCACGTCACTACCTTTACGGAGTAGACCAACCAAGAGTTATGAGATTAACTAAACAGTTATTGGTAGAATAGAGAATCAGATGTAATGACAAAGGTGTTAGTCCATTGTTGATATGACGATTTATTTTGCTTTATAATTAACTTTTACAATCTGCGCGGAAACAAAAGCACCTGACACATTGTATGTTTTTCTTCTCCTCCTAGGCAGGCATGAATATAAATAATTTTTTTTTACATACAAATGTTATACGGTTGCAGTTCCACTAAACTTATTCATGTAACAGTTTTGTCGTTGTTGATACAAAACTGAACTTATGATGAATCCATTTAAAATTTATGCATAATATATGCATATCTGATGCATATACTTGCAAAAACGAAACGAAACGTGTATTGTGTCTATGCCAAAACTCAATGATTTATTGAACACAAATTAGCAAAGCCAATATTTTAAGTAAACTCTATGTCATGAGGTTGAAGACCACCAGGCGTTGCGGTCGCTCTTCTTGGCCTGCGGCCATAGTGACCACTTTCCCTAATGCTAATCTTAAACTCTAAGCTGGTCAGATATTGAGATAAGATTAGACGAAGATCTAAAAATAAGTAGAAGTGTGAAAATATATATTTTTTCGAATAAAGTGATGTTCAAATCAAATCGGTTCGTACCTATATATATTAAGTGATCACTTCCGCCCATAGACAACTGCAACACCCGCGGGGTTACAGAAGCGTTGCCGGCCTATAAAAACCTCCTAAGTTGGGTCTCCGGCTCTCATACTCACCGGACGGAGCATGGCTGTTGATAGCCATCATTCAGGCGTCGGTCTTCTGTGGGAGTGTAATGTGGTACTTCCCCGGACGAGCCGGCCCATTCCTGCTGCAGACTAAAAAAGCAAGCAGCAGACTCCATACCACTACAAAGTCGTGATACTGTATCTATAATATTTTTTATAATCTGCTTTTAAAACGTCGTACAATAAACAAAAGATCTTAATTTTTGAAGTTGATCAATGAATAATATTATTTTTTATTCTAAATGTTCCTTATATACGTAGAAATTCTTTTAATAACAATTTTGGCATTTATTTTTATCTATCTTATCTATTCCATATGAAGTCTACATGCGAGCCGCGTAAGCTCGCGTCGTATTGGGCAACGTTTCGCATAACGCTTCTGCGGTCCACAATGGCGTGACAAGCGGTGAAGACAAATACTCGTTATCTTATGAATAATGCCGATTATGTTGGGTAAACACGCACGTACGTATACCGAAGCATTTTTCACGAAAGTTCATCATTTACAGCATGTATTAGATTTTTTTAAACAATTAGTTATGCGTCCAAACTTAATTTGTTATTAATGCTTAGATTCGCTTGGCATACACACTTGAGTTTTTAGAGGTAGAATCATGATAACTCTCTCTTCGTGTAACCTTATCACATCACTTTTTGATTTAGTATGTAGTGGTAGGTAAAAGAATTCTCGAAAAATATATTAATTTAGATCTTCTCTTTAGATTGTAGATTTTCCTTTAGACAGACATTGTATATACTATTCAAGCAAAACTATTTGTGGCCTACTGAAAACATTTTTCAGTAATGTACTTGCCATGTGTTTGATGGGATCAATAAAAAATTATATTTTTAATGTGGAAACTACTCAATGGACTTTTTACATTTATGGGCAACAATATTATTACTCACATTAAAAAAATCGAAGCCAAGATCGGGTCACGATAAAAGCAGATGGTACTTTTATTGAAATCATGAAAAAAATATCATAATTAAAAGCATCACTTTTGGTTTCTCCCATCAATCTTCGCAGACAATGGTGAAACTCGATATTACCAGTCAATTTCACCGATTACGGTATTACATCGGTGAATATGTTGAACAAGCCAGCCGCGCACGATGATTACGAAGTGCATGTTGTCCTGAATGCCGGCGCATGCGCTTGGAACACCCTGTGCGCAACGCGCCGTGCGGGCGCGGACGGCGCACGAGTCACCTAGATGTCGCGCCTATTGTCCACTCAGCCCGGCGCTGGGTGAGCCCCTACCTCCTCATTACCTCATACTTTCAATATTGGGTTACGAGAATTTTACTTCAAGGTCCTCTTTTCGGAGCAAATAGAAGCGGTATAAATGCAAAGACGAGTAACAATGGCACGCAGTTGAGGTTCAGGTGCCCGGTGGAAAATGAATGCCTTCGCCTTTTTCTTTTTGTGCAGTGTTGTGGGTATGTGAATTACGAATTGTACTTGACTGAGAATTATTTAAAGAATAAAAGTTTCGAATATATAGATATTATCTAATTATTCGTCACAAATTAATTTTCATAAATATCACTTTAAAATTGCTCTACATTAACATAAATTCATCATAAATTATTTTTTAAAATATTGGAGATTAATTACAAAACAATTTTAAATATATAAAAAATAAGAGTGAAATACTATTCTAAATAAAACATATATTTATTCTTAAAACAATTTCAGGTGGTACCGTAGGGTACTATGCGCCGAGAGAAGCCCCATATAACACGGGGCCAAACGACCCTTACTCCGTCGCTGTTGATCCGAACTTCTTGCAGCAGCCATCCCAACGGTTGTTTTGGGGCAATGGCCAGGGATCCAACCAGGTCGGCGGCACGGGCTGGTGGGCTACCCTCACGAACAAATTCCCATTTCTCGGTAACATGTTTGGACGGATGGAACTGCCTACGCAATACGGATTACCAAATCAATATGAAGTATCAACACAATATGGGCCATCTCCAAGAGTGCAGGCTCAGTTCTATCAAGCTCCTCCTTTATACCAGCAATATCCCCAACAGTTTGCACAAGGATTGCCTTTCGGACGTGATGTGGGGCTAACAGATGATGCCGTGATCATTACGCCTCCGCAGGTGCCCATCAACCCGCTACCTGCGCCCGCGCCGGCTCCCGAGCCCGCACCAGGATACCATTACAATAAACCCCACTACAGACTAGAACTACCTCAGAAATAGACCTCCAATTTTGGAATCAGAGTCAGTCAGAGTGGTTAATACCTCGTAATTATAAGTGTTCATCAATATTATTCCTGTTTGTGAATGTGCATTAATTTGTGTCACGTGAAAACAGTATGTACCTTAAATATATTTTATTTTAATAATAAAAACACTGCCTCTAATCCAAAAGTGTACGTATTTTACATTGAGCTCGTTAAATATTATCTTAATATTTCTCATTTCAAACGGGTGTATTTTATTTAGTAAAACGATTCTAACTTCTCAACTCGTGTTTTCGAAGGGGTTTAAGCTCCTAAACTTTGCCTTATTATATTCGCAGGTGCGTTGTATTTATGTGTAACAATAAAAGAAAGAAATTATTGCGGATTATTTTATTTTTATATCCTTAAAAATATTTTAAAATGCTAAAAAAGTTACCTTAACCTTGAATAAAAAGAAATTTGAATATAAAGAAATATTATGGCAATATTCTTTTCGTTCTATCGATTTTATTTATAGTAAGTAATTAGAGTATAACATTTTCATTATTATTTATTCGATATAAATAGAATCGAATATATTTCGGCATTTTTCATTTAAGTAAAAACGAAATTATTTGGAGACAGAGGTATACTGATCGTAATATCCTTCGCCAGAGGAGTCTAATCCCACGGAGGAGCTGGCAAGTACAGAGCGAGCTCCTGTGACGGACCCAGATAGACGCCTCGTCTGCCCAGTGCTGTAAGCAGAAATCTATATATGTACCTACCTACATAACAACGAAAAGCATTCACTCACTTATCTCGAAATCTCAGAAACTATATAAGTGCTACGGATCTTTTAGGATGTAGGTACTTGCTAAGACGGAATTCTGCAACCTACGGAATTATGCAAAATTCCTAAGGAATTATAGAACGCGAGCGTAGCCACGGTAAAATTCTAGAACTTGCAAAAATGATAAATTAACAGGTCTGCACAATTCTTTAACAGATATATTTTTTCTTTCAAGTGATATATAATACATTTAAATATGCATTTAAGACACGCACACAATATACATACAAATTTCGGAACATAAATATCATATGAGTTCACATTTAAAATATTCTATCTCGTTTGCGTAATTGGAATATTTTTATAAAACTTTTGAAAGTATAATTTACAGTTTTTACCAACAGGTAGAGCGGTCCATGAGATTTATTTTTGGTTTACAATTCATACGGACGAGGCCACGGCACAGACCAGACAAGTATAATAAACAAATATTTACGACTATAAGGATTAAATGTCAAACTCAATGATATATGTATATACCTTACCTTTTACCTTATTTGACACACATTAAAATTCGAGTGACTCAGTGACGTTACATAATGTTTTTAACATTGAGTCTGCCTATTGTTCTTCACAAATTATTGATGGGCTGCATATATAATAAAAAAAAGAACGATAAAAAATAAAATAACTGATTATTGAATTGTAAAATCTTTTTAAAACCATAATATGTTTGGCATCAGCTCAAATGCTTATATTTTTTACTATTATCATATAAAATGGCAAAGATATCATTTAATGTGTAAGAGCCTCCTTAATTTTCTTTTTGTATTTGTATCTGACAAAATTTCATGAAGTAAGGACGTGATATTGTATGTAAGAGTCCTGTTATAACCCTAAAATAGCACACAATAATAATGTGATTTATTATTTTGTAAGAATATTTTTTTGGATTTGTTATATTATATAGATAATTAAATGTAATGTGTAATTTAATACTTTTACACACTTTCCTGCAGGTTTAGGAAAAATTAGGAAAAAGCCAATTTCTTCGACTTTTATGTGATGAGCTCATAGCCCAGATGAATCCAGCTAGATGGGCTAACTTATTTAACTATATCTGAATCTCCTTACCACGAATAAGAATATATTCGAAGCACTAAGGTTAATTATTAGCGATGACAGTGGTATGCTCGAAGCTGTATAGATAAATTGTATGTAAATGTTATCGCTATAACAATATACTTAGTACTAAAATATTTCATTGCATTTAAAATTTTGAAACTACTTACAAAATTTTCTCTCATCAAAGCTATGAATTAAACGTCCCAAATTGAGACAACACTTTGTTTTTGAAGGCCATCAGATGATAAATGAAAAGCTTCATTTTACATTCATAACTTAACCATGAATACTAAACAATATACAATAGTTATAGATGTAACAGTTGATTAAAGAACCTAATTTAGTAGCGCATCAAATAATAAGGAATACGGTTTCTTTTATTCCTATCTTACTCCCGATAAACAAGAAATTTTAGGTAATTTCATCTCAAATTGAGCTACTTTTTCTGGGCGTTTGCTAGATAAAATTATACATACTTATAAGTAATTCTACAGAGATAATATAATTATTTAATTTTAAATATTCGCATGTTAGATACCTTGTTTCCACACACAAATTTAGGTTAATAATTTTCAACAAATAATACGTAACAATGAATTTTATTTATTACTACAATTTTTACAATAAATAGTATCTTCCGGCAGTTGCACAGCAAAGGGGCGGGTCATGCGCGGGCGCACGCCGCGGAGGTGCAACTGATGGAAAATGTCAGGATGAATGAGCCGACACCATGTTAGTCTATGTTACTCGCTTCGCCGCCTTAGTTCCTGAACACAGAAAATATTTCAGTTAGTTACAATGTACTTATGTAAATGGTTCCACGCTTATGAGACTACGTCCAACATCTTCAATTTTGCAATAACAGGTGGCTTGTACTTGCTCTTCAGTTATGTATTAAAAAAACAGTTACATACATATAATAAATTTATATACTATGAATGTTAATATAAGCTCTCCCAAATTTGAGGTACCTGGCATTGATATCACACAAATAAATAAAATTGGAGTGTCTGTCTGTAATTTCAAGATAATTGCGTTTTTCAAATTGCATAGTAGTATTTACCCGTTTCCAATACCAAAACGATTTTTTTTAGAATTTTTGTCTGTCTGTCTGTCTGTCTGTCTGTCTGTCCAGGGTAATCTTCCAAACGGCTTATCCGATTTTGATGGGATT
>JADGIL010007161.1:0-32379 GCA_020352625.1 Cactoblastis cactorum | reverse complement strand
GAGGGAGGCAAACGAGCAGGCGGGTCACGTTATTTTAAGTGATCACCGCCACCCATGGACAACTGCAACACCCGCGGGGTCACAGAAGCGTTGCCGGCCTTTAAAAAGCCCCCGCCCTCCCCTAATGGGGAGGGCGAGGAACGGGGACGGAGCATGGCGGCCAGACTAAATTATTTTTCTTAAAGTATTGTTAATTTGAAATCACATGTGGGATGTGTACACTCCAAATTGAAAACGAACTCTGAAAAATATTTGGAACAAACGGTAGAGAAATAAATGTCAGCTGTCCTAACGAACAATGAAAGTTCTCGAATCTTCGCTAACTCAATAGAGAGTTCTGCCATTCACATGGTTTAAGTGCAGTTATACAGTCTGGATGCGTCAGGTAGACGCCTGCTCAAGGAATTATGAATTCTGACTGTACTTCCATGTTGGTCTGGTACACTTGATATTAAAATGCGTCATCATTATAGTATAAAATAAGTTTATTTTCGCTGTCAGTATGCAATAGATCTTTTAATTATGAAACGGATTTTGATGCGGTTTTTTTTAATTGATAGGGTGATCACAAGGAAGGATTCTAAACCCGTACGAAGCCGGTGCGGGTGGCTAGTACTTCATAAGACTGCGAAGTAAATCAAAGGAAAGGGTTTAGAACAGGGGATCATTCTGTTTGACAATGGGCAAGTAACCTGTCACTATTTCTAAAATTTGATTTCACTAATATCCCCACCGTTGAATTCAGCTAAGCGAAACATTAAATTCTCATGATACTAGTCTCTATTTACCCCGTAACGAATAAAGACGGTATATTGTTTGATAAATAAAACTAAAGTAGCTTTATCCAATTAATTATTTATTCATTAAAGATTCTTCTTTCTTTGTATTATCTACCCTATTTAAGCAACTAAATTATTTTGGATTTGAATTTCAATTAGGCATTAATATTTATTTTATCGCGATTTGAATAATATAGGTACTATTGAAAAAGAAAAGATACATTTTTCATTACTTTTGAGTGCTAGTTTGGTATTTTAACTCCGTGAAACAAACAAATGGGAAGTTACTAACTAACTTATTCAATGTGACAATGGAAATTTAGTCTTACCAATTAGAAAATTTTTGTAAAAATTCTTTTGTCCCTATATAGATGAAGATAAATGAAACTTGGAGAAAATAGCTGACAAAAATATTACAACGAAATTGTGATTTAACGGGTTTGGTGCAAAAATTAAAGATATGGGTCAATCGGTGGTAAATAAATCTGACAAATACTATATGGCAGATTGGTGGATGAGTTTTATCTGTCTCTGAATATACATACATTAGTTTTTTCATCAAGTATACAATTATCATTAAAAATCTGCATAAATATAATTCCTAATCCCGTGAGAGTTTCCTAGTCCCTAGCATTTGTAGTTTCTAAAATTTCGTGATGAGTGTATAAGTCGGTCAATCAGTGACCTATCCGCTTTTATAGCCGTGAAAGCGGAAGAGACATGATTTATATACAAACATTTACCACTCCCCACCCCATTCCATTTTAGTATATTGAGAGTCGATTTTTAAAAAATAAAGTGGTAAAGACCACGTTAAAGTTTGACCACGAATCTTTTTCTATATGCATACGAAAGTTCATTAAATAATCGGTACAGCGGTTCAGCCATAAAAGCGGAAGAGACATGATTTACATACAAACGTTTACCCCTAATTTTAGTAATATAGGGGTCGATTTAAAAAAAAAGTAGGCTATGTTTAAACGTGCTTTTTAACTACCTATCACCATCATCATCATCTGCCTGCCCTGCTCCCATATTATTTGGAGTCGGCACAGTATGTCTTATGGCGGTTTTAACTACCTATATGCATACCAAATTTCATTTAAATCGGTCTAGCGGTTTAGCTGTGTAAGCGGAACAGACAGACAGACTTACGCATTTATAATATTAGTGTGGATCTAAATTTACCATGTTTATTCCTAAAATTTAGCTGTATATTTTCCGTATCGACTTACACATTTTCATAAGCTTTACGTTAGTTTACAATGCATAAGGTTTTTGGTGTTCACTTGGTCCCTAATATTCCTTTCAAATTATTAGGAGTCAATATTTAAGTTTACCATCTCAGCCTTAGTAGGTAAGTCATAAAATACGTTTGTGTAGACTTAACTTTTACAAAGAAACAAAAGATTGAGCAAGTAATATAAAAGCCTTTTCTATTCGTGATCCGTAAAAGGAGCAAATGGACAATGGTTTGAAAGCAATCTTAAAGTTAATGTTCTTAAGTATGGTTTTATTTTACAATAGTTTCTTTCTACAAATATAATATTAATAATAATATTGTTATTTTATATGCCTACTTTTTACTTAATAAACACAAAAAGTTAGGTAAGTAAAAAAATATATCTATCTATTTGCTTCTTAGGCTAGTTAAAAATAGACACGTATTAACTATATAAACATATTTAAAGATATAGGTTAGTGTTTGTACGTTTTTATGTAGTGGATGGAATCCTAAAAACTACTGTTCGGTACAAAAAATATTTAACCATTATTAACTATATCTGGGTGTAGTGTTCTTACATAAGGTATAACCGAGTAACGATCTTTTACAGGGTTGGTCATTTATTGTGATACTCCAAAGTGTATTGATAGATAGCTTCTAAAAGATTTTGATTATAGTAAAAAAGTAACATTTTAAAGACTTATATTAAATGTTTGTTTATTGTTTTATGAAGAGTACAGCTAACATGAGTTATTGTTGAAAACTGAAGTCGTTATTCGTTACCGTTGACGTTGATCTTAGGTCATTACCATTAATGTTGATCTTATAGATAATAAATATATGATCTAAAACGTAAATGCCAACTACCAACTTTAGACAGACTTTAATCAGCGACTGCCAGTGGCGCTTACGTTTCTCCAAACAAAATGTTACGCTGGCGACTTGTACTCGTTAGCGAATTTTGGCATATACGAGTAAACTCATGGTAGTGCAAGCAAAAAGGGATGCTGACGATTAAAGGGAAAAATGTGATTTGTTCCAAAACGCTAACACGCGTCAAAGCTGAGTTCACACTTTATAGAACGCGGGCCGACTTTGACTTTGTCTTATCTTCACATGTTATTGGGTGGAAAGGCAATATTTACACATGGATTGTTTTAGAAGAATTGTGAAAGGAACGTTCAGATGTAGCGGCAACAGTTTTTATCTATAATTGTATCTAAACTAAGTAGGATGTTATTTTTTCCTAAATAGAAAATGTATCTATGTTTAGCTTGGAATTTAACAATGTAGTAAATTTTAAATTTTTACGACTTTTTACTTCACGGTGTGGATAGAACCAAGAGTCGTTAGCCTCGGAGACATCTGTAGCTAAACTGTAAGCTTATTGGGATGGAGACTCAAGATATAGTAGCAGGTTTCTAGCCTATGTGTTTTAAACTCTTTCCCAAAATAGAATTTTTCAATCTGCGCGGGAAAAAAGCTTTACCCCTTTTTACCCCTTGGTAATAACCCCCTATTACTAAAGTTTCGTTGTCAATTACTAGGCTGTATTTCATGAATCTTGAAAGTAATAAAGTTGAAATTTTTACTGATTATGTAGTTCTGTTGCCGCTACAACATAAAATACTAAAAATAAAACAAATAATTACGGGGGCATCCCATACAACGAATGTGAATTTTTGCCGTTTTTCATAAATAAATGGAACTCACATCCGTTAATTCGAGTTAATCAAGTGCATTATATATTTTACTTATCATCGATCACATTGTCGCAATTATTTGCAAGCAATCACTTTGTATTTACCGGCTTAATTAACTTTATAATTAGCCGAGTGTATAACTTCACCACATTCACAATGATTTCGCGAAAGCGCAAATGTTTAACACATTAATATTCATAGTTTATTTAATTATACAAACAAATGTATTCCAATTTTGTTAATTCTAATCAATATACATATAATAAAATTGTAATTTAGCTATGTCTGTACATGGGAGATATTTAAGAAAAACATATATAGGGGCTCTTTAGAAGCCAAAACTATTGTTTTAGAATTTTTGTCTGTCTGTATGTTATACGCGTATCACACAAAAACTATCGAACGGATCTGGATGAAATTTGGCACAGTGATGGACTATAACCTAAAATAAAAGATAAGATAGATTCCCGAGGGATATAATTTATTGTAACCGAGTAATAATGTATTGCAATCATCGTAAAATCTACGCGAATGAAGTGGCGGATATTAGCTTAGTGTTATATAAGATTATGTCAATTTTGCAAAAAAGAAAACAGCAGATAAAAATTCAAAAGATAACGTTTAACGATTTCCATTTTACACATGAGGCAGATGTAAGTATGTTTTGTCGGTTTTTCTCGGTTACTATTTGGACCACAGCAATCAAGTGGTGTTTGCACTGTTGATTAACCCAGTGGAATCCGGTGATGACATTTCATTCATTTGAAAATCAAATCACCAAATGTTTCGTTCGTTGACATTATGAATCATTTATACGCCAGGCCACTCAAAGTCAAAATATTTTTTCAAGTTTATAGCTATTTTGAATCAATTTTTTTGTTTAAATTTAGCGAAGCTGAAGTTAAATTGACATCAATAATTTAGTAATAAATAATTCTACAACCACTTTCAAAGGACAAATAGTGAAGAAGTGGCGCTAAACACTTCACTGCAGCATTTTCTCCACAGACAAACTTAACCAATCACCATAGACGTCAATTTACAAAAAATAATTTTCGCGATACCTATCTTATAAAGGACAAATGAACATTGATATGCCTTGATAAAATAAATTTATATATTTGGATTAAATGTTAATTTTTAAATAAAAATTTAAATTAATTACATTATTGTATCATAATAAACATATTAATGGTAATCTAAATAACCCTTACAACATTTTTTGTTTTATTTACTTGCAAATATGGCTTATTTTTCTATATTATTTTATGCGTAATTATAACTCATCCGAAATAGTTTTAACGAGGGGATATAAAATTACGATATCTTTCATCGTTCTTCCAAAACAATTTTGAATTTAACTACATTTTCTCTTCTTCAAAGCAAAATTTATGAGTGAGTACTTATTTTTAATTAATTATCAAAGTCTCAGACGCTGTTATTTGGCTCATTATAATGCTTATTTAAAACATTAATTAGCAATTTACAGATCTGAAATATCGCCGTCTGAGTTTTTCTTTTATCCGTGTTTGCTAAAGTGCCTTTCTAACAGAAGGGTTGTTTCGAATAAATAACGGTCAGGCTCCCACCCTTTCTGATATAAACACATTTTGTTTGTACTTAAAAAATTCTACTAAAAGTTCTTGAGTGGACTGGAACAGTACATATGCGTATTAATTTACAAAAAACAATCTTATTACGACTATTTGATAACGCGTGGATAAGAATAGAATATAATATGGTTTACTGCTAAAATTGACAAAAATACATACTTATAGGCACTTAGAACATATAACATAACGCTGATTTCAAATATTTCTAATTGATACCGTAAAGAAATCATAGCAATTTTATAAGATTAATTAGATCTTGGTTAGGATATTCCAGTACCAATTTGTTTCTAGAATAACACGTGTCAATCTCTCTGTGGCATCATAGCTCTTAAACGGGTGAACCCATTTGGATAATTATTTATTTTTTCTTTAGTGAGTTTAAATAGTGTAACTTTCTCATTGTGAAAGAATTTTTATTATCGGTCTAGTATTTTTTTTTCTGTTAAGATTAGCCCTTACAAACAAACAAAGTTACAAACACTACCTTTCTATAATATACTACCTTTCTATAATAAAACTTTTATCGGTACTAGAATTTTATACATCCATATCTTTTAAATCCAATGTTTGTACTAATCTACTAAACATTAGGGAGCAAGAACACACAGAGGTTCCACTAATGATGAACAAATAGCACCTGTAATTTGCCGAGATTGCCGGCATCAGTCTGCGATCCCTGGACAAATAAGAATTGGTTACTGACGCAGCAAGCACTAATGTAAAAATAAGTAGGGTACGGTCAGCAAAGAAATAAGAAAACTCTCAATTAACTAATAACAAACTCAACTATTTGTTTTTCTGTCTTTTATTTTAAGTTATAGGCTAAATAATATTGTGAAATGTCAAGTAAACGTTTGATTCAGTCAGTGGACTTTATAATCGTTAGTTAGTAAAAAAAATTATAGTCAGATTCTATATTTACCTACTTATTATGCCACGCGCTTAAGTTTGTTTTTACTATGGATTTTTACGTAAGATTATTTTTCAGAAACAAAAAACGTAAAAAGATGTATGTTTAATTATACACAAGTTTTGTTCAAGAAATATGTCTAAAATAAAGGCGTAAAAAATGTTTGATATCATTTAGTTATTCCCAAGGTACACTTATTATTCATCACTCTCTTTGAGGTAGCTTAATTTTTAAGTTAATTTTGGTTAAAAATCGCACGATCAAGCCAATTTTTTATAGGAATAAAATTACGTTTATTTTGCCGACGTTACCCTGAGGTTTTAAAACTGTTGTGGATTTATCCGGACGATCCCGGCCCGTTGCGGTAACATCCAATTAATGATCGGTCTCACTACGAGCCACTCTCTGCCACATTTATAGTATTTGCGTACCGATTACACTTTTGAGTTGTAGTTCTTATATCTGTCTATACATATAATAAAACTGTAAACAAGCTTTGTCTGTACATGGTAGATATTGAAGAGAAAGCATTTGGGGAGGAAAAGGGGGGGGCTGGCTCTTTTTAGGACCTATACAACGTAGCTCATTTTTATCCTATCTAATCGTACAATCCTACTATATAATATATATAATATCCTACTAATATTATAAATGCGAAAGTATGTCAGGATGGATGTTTGTTATTCTTTTATGCAAAAACTACTGAACCAATTACGATGAAATTTGGTATGTAGGTAGCTGAAGACCCAGAATAACATATAGACTACCTTTTATCCCGGAGTTCCCGCGGGATTAATTCCTAATTGAATTTCATAGGGTTTCCAAGCGGACGAAGTCGCGGGCGGCCTCTAGTTATCTATAAATGCGAAAGTTTGTGAGGATGTATGTATGGATGGATGTATGTTTGTTACTCTTTCACGTAAAATCTATTCGACGGATTTGGATAAAACTTTACAGTAATATAGGTTATAATATACATCAGAATAACATATAGACTATAATTTGTAATGGTTTTATGTAATTTTGGTCGTAATATAACGATACGAGTACATGTCAATAAAGTCGAGAAAAATCTGCCTTTTGAGCGCTTTCTTGGCGTACGTTGCCTAAAGCATTGGAGTTATAGAAAGATGTTGTACCGTAGGATTGTTTGTCTTTAATAGTTCTAAATTACAGACTAAATACCACGCGAGCGAAGCCGTGGGCAAGAGCTAGTAGCTTTTAAAAGTAAAATAAGACATGAAACTTGAAACTAATGACTATCCAATTACCAGTTACAATGTTAAAATTTATCATTCAAATATTCTACTAAGTAACAGTATTTCTCAGTGTTGATTTTATTTGAATCAGATCTAAGGTTCATTATTGTCGTAGTCTGATTATAAATCAGTCTCACAAGGCCCCTGTCTGTGACATTTATTTGCCTACCGATTATACTTTTGAGATTTTCCTATTTATAGATCTAAGGATTAAGGATCTAAGGTTTATTTCCAAGCGTTCATTATTTAAACAATATTTAGACATGACATTTTTGTCAGAGGCAAGACTCGTTGGGTCGTTGTGCCTCAAAGGGTCTTTGTTTTGTGAATTAAATGATTTTGGACAAGGTCGCTATGGCGTAGACTTCACCGTTGTCCTCAGACAATATTGTGGCCAAGACAGCACCCATCGTTGTTTTTTTTTCAACAATAGTTTCCTTTAAATAAAGCAACTCAAGTTATATGTTTATATAACAGACGAACGAAAGATACAAAATGACCCTTCTTATAAATAGAAAAAGAACTATGTAATTGAACTGCAAATGCAAGACATTATCAAACTCAAAAAACAAAAATAGTTTCAAAATATTGGTATAAGTTTGGAAACAATATGAATTACACATTCAATGCTCAACCCACGAATGATTATTTGATACATCGCTATTCAGAAATAATAAGAAAGTTAGATTGTTGAATTGTTCAGCCGAGTAGAAAATTAGATTAACTCGACCAAGATCTTTTGCAAGCTACCACTATTAATTTAGTTACAACAAATACTTCAAGGGCCTTATAAATAGCGAGAGTCGAGTACATACAAGTCGGGTCGGCTCGATAGTTTCACAAACATTTGAGGAGGGGATTTACCGCCGTCTGAAAAGGCAGCGACCATAGAATAATAAGGTGGAAATAATTTTATTTTTACAACCGCTTTGGTTAGACCCCGTATATCCCTTAATAGATTGAATAGAAATAGAATGCTCACGCTCTACTAGCGTTTATGATGTATTGTTTTATCCCTTAAAGGTTTTTTATGATCACCCGCCATTTTCAGTGAGGATTGTGGTCAGAAGGTCAATCACTGGCTTTTTATTACTAGATATTAAAGATAGTACTGGCATCGAGGCGTCTCTTTAGTGTATAGTTGATCACATTTACGGCAGATTAAAAGACCGGGAAATGTATTTTTATATATCCTGTGTACATTTTGTACAGTACCATTTTTTTTTTGAGCGACAAACTCTCGGATCAGTAAGTAGTTCACAGAAGCGTTGCCGGCCTTGAAAAAGCCCCCGCCCTCTCTAAATGGGGAGGGAGGGGAAGTTGGGCCACCGGTTCTCCCACTCACCGGACGGAGCATGGCGGCTGATAGCCGCCATACAGTCGTCGGTCTTCTGCGGGAGTGTGGTACTGTCCCGGGCGAGCTAGCCCATTCATGCTGCAGGTTAAATAGCATGCAGCAGGCTCATACCACTACGAAAACATTTTTTAAAACTTTCTGCATTAAAACGTCATTAATTTAACGGAAACCTATTTGTTTAAACTTTTAAGGCTTTCGTCTAACTTGTTCGAACATTCATCCTACAATGTTTCGTTAAGATACATGAATAAATACTGATAACAATGGCATTATTACTGTTGAACTTATGAATGAAACATTTTCTAAATTATTATTCAACTTGTATTTTTTGTTACGCAATTTAATACTTAGAAGTCGATCAGGCTGTGAATGTTTTTGTAATACAGTATCTAGATGACTGGAACATTTTGAAAAGTAATAAATTAATGCATAGGCATCATCAATTTTGGATTAATTTATTATTGGTTTATTAGATTTCTATCAGAAATTTATAAATTAGGCCCTATATAGACATATAACCAATAATACATATATTATATTTAATTACTAATATAATAGTAGCACAAAAATATTCTCAGATCTTTATGGCATCGAAACAACATTATGTGACAAAAAAATATTGACTTTATTTTAATTTTTTCTACAAATTTAATTTAAATTAGTTTGTCACATTCTAAAACGTTTAATTAAACCGTAAAAGCATGAAAAATTATNNTTTGTACAGTACCATTTTTTTTTTTGAGCGACAAACTCTCGGATCAGTAAGTAGTTCACAGAAGCGTTGCCGGCCTTGAAAAAGCCCCCACCCTCTCTAAATGGGGAGGGAGGGGAAGTTGGGCCACCGGTTCTCCCACTCACAGGACGGAGCATGGCGGCTGATAGCCGCCATACAGGCGTCGGTCTTCTGTGGAAGTGTGATACTGCCCCGGACGAGAGGGCCATTCATGATGCAGGCTAAAAAAGCATGCAGCAGGCTCATACCACAACGAAAACATTTTTTAAAACTTTCTGCATTAAAACGTCATTAATTTAACGGAAACCTATTTGTTTAAACTTTTAAGGCTTTCGTTAAACTCGTTCGAACATTCATTCTACAATGTTTCGTTAAGATACATGAATAAATACTGATAACAATGGCATTATTACTGTTGAACTTATGAATGAAACATTTTCTAAATTATTATTCAACTTGTATTTTTTGTTACGCAATTTAATACTTAGAAGTCGATCAGGCTGTGAATGTTTTTGTAATGCAGTATCTAGATGACTGGAACATTTTGAAAAGTAATAAATTAATGCATAGGCATCATCAATTTTGGATTAATTTATTATTGGTTTATTAGATTTCTATCAGAAATTTATAAATTAGGCCCTATACATATAGACATATAACCAATAATACATATATTATATTTAATTACTAATATAATAGCAGCACAAAAATATTCTCAGATCTTTATGGCATCGAAACAACATTATGTGACAAAAAAATATTGACTTTATTTTAATTTTTTCTACAAATTTAATTTAAATTAGTTTGTCACATTCTAAAACGTTTAATAAAACCGTAAAAGCATGAAAAATTATCGTCATGGTTATCATATTCGTTAATTTTGTACGAAACCAGTTTAGTTTCTCAAACGACCGTACCGGCGCTACTCTGGGTTTTCATTGAAGAGTAAACTTAATTATGGGTTGTGTATTCACTCATGTGCTTACATCGAATCCGCGGTTGGCTCAGAATTAACAAGTTTTAATTTCCCCCAGTGTTTCTGACTGGCGACACGTGATCGGCAATTTTAATCTGAGATTAATTATGTCCTGTAAACTTGGAGTTAACTGCGAACCGGTTCCGGAAATATTCCGGTTGATTTAACTTAGGAGTTCGGCCGAGTTTCGCTTTACACGAAGTATTACTATGTGTTTGATATCTTAAAGGCATATTAATTTAATAATAATAATAATAATATAATTTTTTACATAAATGTGAGATAATGTCATCATTATTTCAACGTATCCCCATTATTGCAACCTCAGCTGTGACGAGTAGTACCTACTTATAGAGTCATCCGCTACCTAGTTTTTTAAAGTATAATCAGATGATTTAGGCCTAAAATATCCTAACCAGAGTATATTTATTTTTTCATTTTACCCTCAGTGGGATTCGAACGTACGACTTCAGGATCACAAGGCACACGCTTTGGTCACTGCACCACAGAGGCACTCTATATTCAATAATAGCTCTAGAAAACACATTTTATAACTACTAGATAAGTCTTGACCTCACAATTTGTCGCGTCAATGGGACTAGAAGTTAATAACTGTGCTATTGAACAACACGAGAGGATAACTTTACTGAATGACGGTTATAAAAAGCGTTCGTACAGGATGCGTTCATGGAAAACAAAGCTTTGTAAATCAGGTCAACATTTCATTCTTATATACGACAAATACTAGCTAATGCCCGCGACTTCTCCCGCGTAGATTACTTAGTACTACTACAATAAATTGTATATCCCTCGGGAACCGTACATTTTTCCGGGATAGCCTATTATCTAGTATCTTTTATTCTAGGTCATCGTCCATCACTGTGCCAAATTTCATCCAGATCCGTTCGGTAGTTTTTGTGTGATGCGAGTACAAACATACAGACAGACAGACAAAAATTCTAAAATCAATGGTTTTGGCTTCTATAATCCCTATAAAGAGCCCCTATATATTTTTTTCTTAAATGTCTCCCATGTACAGACATAGCTCAGTTACAATTTTATTATATGATGACAGTTGAATTGTACTTTTTACTAAAGTACATATTGCATCTATAGGTATATTGCGAAATATACATATTATTTTTTGGAAAACGTGTAAATGTTTTGAAGTCTAGGTGCATTTAACGAGATGAGCACTTAGAATTTGCATTTGGATTGTTTTATCAAGTAACACGAAACTAAATAAGCAGTCTAGCATTACTCTCAAATTATTTCTTGAATGAAGCGCTGAAATTAAATCTTATACTGTAATACCCACAGATCGTTAAAATATATAGAAGTTATACCTTTATTTATTCAATTGTTTTTCATACAAGATCCATGAATAATTAATATTAATATTATTGTTATTTTATGTTAAAATAAATATGCAATTACTTAATAAGAAATATTTCCCATGGAGTAATATCTCATAATTTCCTTTATTTCACACTTGTATACAAAATAAATAGATCAATCCATAATAATTAAGATTTACATATTTGAGGATGGAGACAAATTTGTGAAAAAAGTCTGGTTAGGATATATCAGGCTTGAACCACCTGATTATCTGAAAATAAAGATGTTTCCGTGCTTCGGAAGAGGTACGTTAAGCTGTGGGTCCCGAACGTCATCTAGCGTTTGTATAAACCTATCCTGGGGTTGGTTCTGGTTTACTATTTAAGTTGCATAGGTCAGATACTAGTCGCTGCGTGTAAAAATCAGTAACCTCACCAAATCTCCTTGTTATGGTAGTGGACCCCGGTTTCTGAAGCGTCACCGCTGAAGATGCAACCATGATAAGTAAATCTTTCAAACACATTAATTCTAGACCATAACAACTAAACAATAAATTCTGCAAAACAAAATGTATTCAGGACCATTTAGCGAGGTAAAACTAGGGGTAAGTGAGGGCGCGTTGAAAAAAGGGCAAGCCACAAAAAGGGTGTAGAGTTATCCTAGCCTTTGCATGTAGCGTAAAATTGAGCCGTCTCATTAGATTCGAACCATTTATTTTGGCCACTGGGGTCTTGCAATTGCCTTTTATTTAGAATATGCTATTTTATGTCTGATCTGAAAATTTATTCGAATATTGCAGTCCGTGATCTTATTTAAGTAATTATTTACTGTTTCGCTTCGATATTTTTTAATAAAATCGTTATACTGATTGAGTTAGTTACGTATTTACTTTATTCAATTTCATATCAATTGTTGTAATAATTAAAATAACTCTAATCTTAAACCAAATGATATATGAAAAAGTTTCGTATCATAATATTTTTCGAAATAAATCTAATTTTTATGGAGATTTATTTAGCTAGAAAAAAACTTACTTAAATATATATGTAAATCTTAACCTGACCGACACCTGAACGGCGGTTATCAGCCGCCGTCCGGTGAGTGGGAGAGTCGGAGGCCTTACTTCCCCGTCCTCCCCATTTGGGAAGGACAGGGCTTTTTAAACGCTTCTGTGAACACACGGGTGTAGCAGTTGTCTATGGGCGGCGGTGATCACTTAACATCACGTGACCCGCCTGCTCGTTTGCCTCCCTCTTACTATAAAAAAAAAATCTTATACGATCCGACCATTAATTACTTAATTTTCATTTCTTTAAATTCATCACTTTATCAAGCCTAAGTAAACGAAATACATAATAGCAACACTTAAATCTTAACTGACCATAATATGAGAAAGATATTTAGATGGAGTGATAAATTCCATCAACTAAATAACTCTCAATTAAACACTGTGCAATATCACAACGAATAGCAATCATCGTAAACCACAAACAATGGTTTTGACTCGCAATCGCATAATCAAATGATTTAACCGAGAATTTTGCAATCGATTGTTTGGTATGCGCGTAGTGTATGTGATCACTCGATCAGTTACAACAATTTTGTTAACTATCGACTGAACAATCGAAACATACCAAATAAGGCAAAACATTTTGAATTGGCATCCTCCCCTGCATTATTTCGACTATTTGTAAAACCACAGATTATACATTTTGTACTACCTATACTAGAGGTACATCTATACATGTAATAAAATTGTAACTGAGCTATGTCTGTACATGGCAGATATTTAAAATATATATATATATATATTTAGAAGCCAAAACGATTGTTTTTAGAATTTATGTCTGTCTGTATGTTTGTACGCGCATCACACAAAAACTACCGAACGGATCTGAAAGAAATTTGGCACAGCAATGGACTATGACCTAGATTTAAAAGATAGGCTTCTTTTTATCCCGGAAAAATGTACGGTTCCCGAGGGATATAATTTTATGTATTGCAAATATTGTAAAATGACGTAGACTACGTGGACGGAGTCGCGGGCATCAGCTAGTCATTTTATAAATCTATAAACTCTTGCGAACTTTTTTTACACATCTCTTATAATTTTGGCTGTAACATAGTAATTTGAAATTNNGAAATTATATGTAAGTATATATATGTACATGTTTCATATATTATCACTCTGAGACAAAAGTCAAAAGAAAATACTTACCATGTGCCCTAAAAATGTGCTCTCAGTATTGTCGTTTAAAAAAATAAGTTTATAACATCGCGGATTTTGTTTTTTAACTATGGATTTATGGATATATATTTAAAAAAAATCTATGAATATATGAGCATACATAGATAAAAAATTTATCTATGTATGCTCTGTCTGTATGTACCTGTAGGTAGTAGTACCCCACTACAGTACTTTATTTACTGTGACTTTACATAAGCCGACCCTACGCTCTACCTCTCTACGTAAGTACATAAATACAGTATTTCTCCTACGACCCATCAAATCTACAGGTTGTATTTACCCACACGACCTACCACTTAATCGAATTGCGAATAAAATTAACGAGTTTCATCGCATTCAGCAGACACGTTCGTTTGAGATCAAGATTGCGAGTAATGATTGATTCGCTCGAGAGCTTAGCATTACACGGAAACTCATTTCGTCAATTGAATATCTAAACATGTCTGATGCCTTAGTAATGACGTAATAAAGTGATTACTTGACATTCGTAGATGAAAGATAAATTTTAAACAGGAATACATATATCGAGATGAATTTAGTAGATTTAATTTCACTTATTTTGACAAGCTAAGTACCTAATATTATTACAGATCTCAATTTAATAATGTTTTCATCAAATCTTTAAGTAATGTAAGTGAAAAGAAGCCTTGTAGTAAAACAGAAATATTATATAATTATATAGTCGTATTGTTGTTTTTTCTGTTTCAAATATATTAAGATGAATTCCTTTTCGGTAGATATTGTTGACTTCACATCAATGGAACATTTTATCGGGTCAAAAGCTAGCAATCAAACGGAATAAATAAAAACTGCTAACAGAAGTTACGAAATCATTTAAATTCGCGAATACAAAAATATTGACATGTGAAAATTGACTCATTGATATGCATGAAACCATTTTCTGGATGACACTTTTATCAGCACACTCATTTATTTTAAATTGTACGAGTACGAGTCTTGTCGTAACCTATGACGAGACTCGTACTCGTACAATTTTTGACTAAACTAATACGTCTCTACTTTTTAAATGAAGCTTATTTATTTCTATATAGTACGATGCAATTTGAATACAGAATGTGACAGAATGACATTTTCATCATCAGTGTTTTTTTAATTAACAGCCTAACTTTAACATAATCTTAACAAAATGAAACTAAATTTGAAATGTAGGGTATCATTCTGATAGTTCATGTAAATTGGTAGGCAAGCTACGAGTAAGAGATAATTTCCCAAAAATAACTAAAAAAATAAACAGAAATAAATTTATCGCGTTAGCACTTTATAATACTTGTATTATAGAAAAAGGTTGTCGGTCTATCGATGCCTGCGAAAGGCTCGAGTTTCTTATTAAAAATAACTGATTGGCTGCATTTTGTTTGCATATCTGACACCGTCCCTCATTCATCACAGCTTGAATAAGATTCCCAGCATTCATTACAGTTTTATTATGTTTTCGACGATCTATCACCCTTGAAGGATCCACCTGAAATTCTTAACATTTCTTATCTCTTGAAGGAATTGTACCTAATTGAAATTGTTATAAGAAAATAAAAAGTAGCCATTGAGGAAATTCTGAAAGTTAGTTTAGCTAGATATGTACATTATTTAAGCTAGGTACACACGAAGTTTTTGAAAATAAATAAATACCTATGTATATATATAGGAACAAATCACACAAATTGAGTTAGCCCCAAACTAAGTTCGAGACTTGTATTATGGGATATTAACTCAACGATACTATATTTTATAATAAATACATATACAGATAAACATCCAAGAGCCAGGCCAATCAGAAAAAGGTCATTTCCCATCATGACCTGACCGGGGTTTGAACCCAGGACCTCCTGAAAATCGGTCAAATAAATTGAATAAATTCTTTGTTCCTCTTTCTTATACTTAATCCCGTTGTTAGGGCAAAAGGGAGGCACGAGGTACTAGATTGTTTTGCCTCCAATAACAATTCGCATAAATAAGCAAGTCTCTTTAAACTTTCAACGGCTTTAATAAAACTTATTTTACCTTGTTCTACTTAGTTTATCTTAGGCATAGCCAATATATTCGAAATATGTATTGCCATGGCCAGGCAAAGCGCCATCATGGTTGCAATAATACTTTATCTTTAAATAATTAAAGTTGCTAATAAACTGGATTTCCATTTACAACGTTGTGTAAATAATCAGAAATATCAGTTTCCATTGTAAAGCGGCACACGCTCGCAGATATTTCTTACTAAATTGTTACTTAGCAGTAAAAGGCTTATTTGTACGAAATTAATGAAAATTTCTATTGAACGGGGGAGATAATGACATGTACTCTGTACCAAACATTAACTATTATCCTCATGGTAGGTCCTAATAAATAACAAACCATATGATCGCTTCAATTTATCGATGATAAAACTTACAAAATCTTGCGTTGTCGTGACGTGTGCCATTGGAAACACGGCCCGCATTCTCACTGAATTGTTTCTGAACTGGCTTGTATGAAATAAATGAAAACGTCGGCTCATATCCACGCGAATGTGTTGACACGACGCAAACCTTGATTTACGAACCTCGACGTACTTATTTATATGAGATGCTGTAAATCCTGAATAAATAATACGAGAACATTTTCGCTATTCAAAATACCTAAGTAATTACTTATTTATTTGGTGGGTAAAGTTTAATTTTGACTATCTCCGTGGTCTTGTTGTGGGTTCTAATCTCACTGGAGGTGACTTTGTGGAAACAGTTATTTCTAGTCTAGTAATCATTAGGTATAATAAGTAGATACCTAAGCTATCAGATTTAGAACCTTTTTATGTGCTACAAAGTGTTGGAAGAATCTGCCTCTTATCAGAAATTTAATACTTAATGTAATATTAAAATTTTATTAATAAAATCTCTAAACATGTACTCGTACATATTAGCTGCACTGCAATTTACTGTAAATTGTCTTAACCTGTCATATAATATTCTACAGAAAGGTTGCAGATTATTTTTGATTGGCATAAAAATATCAGTTTAAAAATTGCGCGTTTGACAAAAATAAATAAATACACGTCATATCTTACTACACACCTTGTGATATTTCGTGATTTTTGTCAAACATTTCAAATCTCACGTCATTAATGAATGGCCTCTATTAAGTACGGACAGCCATTTCGCATTCACAATTATTGGCTCTGTCTGGTCCGTAAGAGATAAATACTGAATCTGTTATGATTAAATTTTAATTAAACTGGTTAGGGTACCCAATGGCATAATTTAATCTGAGGTACTTTAATCCATCCCCTAATCGAAATTTACGAAGCAGACTAGCATATTTAAAAGGTAAAGGAGTGGATAATCTAGGCCCTAAAATCTATCTATATAAATAAATCAAACTGGAGTGTCTGTTTGTAGTATCAAAATAACTGCTTTTTACTTCATGCATATGACCGATACTCAAGAGGTCCCGGGTTCGATTCCCGTACGGTCATGATGGAAAATGAGCTTTTACTGTTTGGCCTGGGTCTTAGACGTTTATCTATAATATGTACCTATTTATTATTAGTATCGTGAGTTAGTATCCCATAATACAAGTCAAAAACTTAGTTTGGGGCTAACTCAATTTGTGTGATTTGTGCCTATATCTATATTTATTTATTTACAAAAATTACATTTTTTTAAATGTTTGCCTGTTTGAAACAGCTGGACCAATTTTGACAGACTTTCACTGGCAGGTAGCTAATGTAATAAGGAGTATGTACCTTAGGGTACTTTTATTTTAGAATGTATAATTGTTAAATTCCACGCGGACAGAGTCGCGGGCATAGCTAGTTTATCAATAAAATGTAGTTTCCGATTTATTGTTTTTGTACGACAAAGGTATTTACAAAGAAACAAACAAACTCTTTCATAAATAAGTCAAAGCTCGTAACGTGAACTGATTTGATAATTTTTAAAGCGAATAGGAAGAAAATAAGTAACTGAAACTTTGTCTAACGTTTAAATATTATCATTGTTCAGTCATTCAAATTAAGAAATACAGATTTGTTTTATTTTGCCCAGCAGTGGGTGCCACAATAGTTTTCTATTATTTAAGTTACCTGTTTCAAATAACGTGCAAATATATTTATTCTATTCATAAAGACATTACACCCAAATTATGTTCGGAACTAGTACTACGGGATACTAACTCAACTCTATATAACAAATATACGAGCATATATAGATAAATCACCCAAGACCCAAGCCAACCAGAAAAATATCATTTTTCAACATGGCCTGACTGGATTCGAACACGGAACCTCTAGGTTTAGAAGCAAGGACTTATAACCACTGCGCCAACGAAGTCTTTACACCTGTAAATTCTACTATATCGGTGAAATAAAAATTAAACAAACCATCGATAAAATTATTGTATATTTTTAGCAGTATTGACATGTAGAAACATTTAATTGCAAAACAATTTTTAAGTATACAAAAATATCTTCCAAATATAACACCATATTTATAGAATTTTTATTGGCTACAAGTATTATATGTTGTACTTGAAAATTAGCACTGCTTGGTAGGCACTTGAGTAATATCAATAAATTTTATAGATTATTAGTTACCAATACTGAAATTATACAAAAAAAGAAAATAGAGTAATCATAAAAATAATTGATAATCATAAAAGTGAGAATAAACGCAAAACAAGAGATCGACTTGAAATACAAAAATTACAATAAAATTAATCTTAGAAAGCTTCTTTATGTGAATGCAGGAAATACTTGTATTTATAGGAAAATCACTGTTATTTATTTACTTACTAAGGCTTAAAATTCAACTTACATAACATAAAAATGCCTTAAACTCGCATGAGAACTTGTATAGTGAAAATTGTAATTTTATATAATAAGTATTTTGTATTAAAACGATTTATTTTTTGAACATCGATAGTAATGTGGTATCTTATGGCTTTATAAATAAGGTTCATTTTTCTGTTACTATAATAAGGTCGCATCTTATAAAAATATAAACGTTACAGAAGTATAACTCATGGATTGTAAATTACGATTGTATAATCGTTCCTAACGCGTAAGGTGGGGTTTCAGCATCAAAAATCTTAAATTTAATCATTCAGAAAATTATAGAATGTAAATATATTCGTTTTCTTTTTAATAAAACTGTATATCGATTCTACAAAAAAACAGAACAAATTTATAGTATAAGACGAAATTAAAATCATAAAAAAATTACATAGGTAGATAGAATATAACCTTAAATATTATTTGAGAAGAGCCGTCAATGCACTAGCTTATTATTTAGGCAATTAACATTTAACACGTAACAAAGCAAGCAAATGTTTTATATAAAAAAAATATCGAAGGCTACAGAAGTATAGTATAGTTATAACTTTTATAAACACTAATAAAAATTATTACTTTTTATTGTAAACAGATCGCTATGGACGGCTAAGATTTTAAATCGAAGCGTGAATGGATTGTAATTTAAGAGATTCTTCTTATATGGCATTTTTTTATGACAGCGGGGGGCTAACGAGCAGGCGGGTCAAAGGATTTTGCCGGCATTTAAAACAGTCATTATGAAGTTAAGCATTTATATTTTATTTGAATATTTATTCGTCTTTAATCTCGTACAGTCGGTCATTACAACTCTGATCTTTATATTGTAGTAATAGTGGCGAATTTGCAATAACAGCTCATAACCTGACTGGATATCGAACTTGGGATCTCCTAAGTAGCGGTCAGGCACGTTGATCATTACACAACGGAAGTCGTTAAACATAAAAACCGTACGGCGCGTTACACGGGATATAGCAAAGAAGTTCCAACTAAACGTCAAGAATTGCATTATGTAGTACTTGGAATTCTCTTTATATTACGTACTAGCTGTGTATCCGCGACTTCGTCAGCGTAGAATAATCCGGCAGTTTAGCCATAAAAGCGGAAGAGATCTGATTTACATACAAACTTTTACCACTTCCCCCCCTATTTTGTAACACTTGGGGTCGATTTAAAAAAAATGTAGCCTATATTTGAACGCGGGTTTAAATTATTTACCGGTATATTTATTTGCGGGTATTTGAACCTATGTATATGCATAACAAATTTTATTTAAATCGGTTCAACGGAACAGACAGACAGACTTTCGCATGTATAATATTAGTATGGATTCGCCACCGTATCATATTCTAAAAGTCTCTTCTCTAAGGCCCCAGAATCATGAATCAAAATGCAGATAATAGGAATACATAGGTAAATATTCGAGCATATATCATTCTTTAACTTAAGGCTTAACATATAAAATTTGTGTGCATAATTAAATGTGAACACCGCTAATAGACTTGAATTCACATTGGAAATAGTCCATTAGGATTAGTAGAGACCCAACAGGCCGAGTAAACATTTTTTGTAATGACCGGAGCAGTCGCCCTGAAACAAATAAAAATTATGTTTAAATATTTTCTTTTATATTATAGAAAAAAAAGGAAGGGTGGACCCAGAAGAACTGTCTTGACCAAATAAGGCATTCTTAGAAAAGGGCAGGTCAGAAGTACCCTTAACCGACGAGCGTGTATGAAAAGATTGATGAATGTGGAGGAAGCGAGGAAAGTATGTCAGGACCGTAGTAAGTGGAAGAATGTAGTCTCTGTCTACCCCTATGTGAAAAAGGCGTGATCATGCGTATTTATGTATGTAAAAAAGAAAATCAAGCCCTTCTGACATAATAGGGACCAAAACTGAGTTTCTTTCGGCACATCTTCTCAGCAGTAATTGTTAAGAAATGCTGGCAGTCTGTAGCTTGATTAATATATAAATGTTAAATAAATATTGACTTGAAAAAGTACCTTTTAAGGTCTAATATCTGAAAAAAATATTATAATTTTGATTGTATCAACAAATTGTTATTCATTATATTTTTCCCTCAAAACTAATATACATTTAATAATATTCTAACAAGACTACAAATAACTTTATTCACAAAGTTACCTCCAGTGGGATTCGAACCCACGACCTGCGGATTACAAAGCACACTGGCCTTGACCACTGGACCACGTAGGCGGTATAAAGCTCTATAGTAACGTACCTCAATCCAGCTGGCGAGGGTCTCCCCGTACTTGCTCTGGAACATATCGGAGATATCACCCAGGTCTACCTCACAGCGCGTCACCATGATGCGGATGAGCTGGCGGTCGTTAGTGCCCAGACCTTTCATGGACTTGTGGAGACGCTCCGCGAAAAACAGCGGCTTGTTGCGGACCACTTTCACTGAAAGAGAATTTAGTCATACAAATTACTAAGACTATCATCAGTTTTACACAACAGAGAAGTTAGTTTAATCAAATTTTTAGGATTCCGTAAAAACGGTACCCTATCTTTAAGACTTCGCTGTTAAGTACAGTGATACTAGCTAGCATATGTTGCCGCTAAACCAATAACTGAAAACAGAATAAAGTTTACCGTTTTAGTAAAGTATGATCGTGGAGGAAGCGAAGAAAGTATATCAGAAGCGTAGTAAGTGGAAGGATGAAATTTCTGCCTATCCGTATGGGAAAAAGGCGTGATTGTATATATGTATACATACAGTCCGCTAGAGGGCATTAAAACCTTACCGATAGCTCTAAGGGCCTTCTCCAGGTCACCGGAAAACTCAGCCTTGATGGCATCATCAATGTCGTGCCCAGTAAGGAAGTGATACTCTTGGAAAATGGCCGCCAGCTGCGGGAACGAACGGGAGCACAGTATCGCGTTAAACACCGACTCGTCTGTGCCAAGGCGGAGTTCACCTAGAAATAATAAAAACTAAATTAAAAAGAAGAAGATAGAAATACATTATAATTTTTATTTACAAGCTTCGTCAAAAGTAATGAAATCCACAAGCTTTCTAAAAAAAAAAAAAGAAGCATAGCTCAGAGATCCTATTATGCTGGCAGCCCATTTGAATTTGGTTTATAAAAAAAAAAATGACGCTTATTATTTTATTTTATGAAATTTTTCTGATTGGTATGATTACATGTGAATCATAAAATTGCACCATATTCTCACAAGTATTCGTCATACGGTCAATCGTCATCATATCTCGTAACCTGATGTTTCTTAACAAAAAAATACTATGACGTAACCTCCTACGTTGTGACGTCACGTCGGCGAGGCCTTGCGCCGGAGTTGATTCACTAATAATATAAAAACACCCATTAGTCACCAGCATTGTGGTACAACATCCGTTGTTGGTGCTCTTATTATACATATATAGTAGGTGTTTGTGCGACGCTCACACTCACAGATGCCTATGTGCGAACTTTTATTTTTTACCAGCTGTGCCTACGACTTCGTCCGCGTGGATTTTAATAGTTATAATTTATATATGTTTTTAAAATAAAAGTAGCCAAGTTACTCCTTACTACATCAACAATCTGCCAGTGAAAGTCCCGTCGAAATCGGTTATTATCGGTTATCGGGTATTCTGATATTAGAATCAGACACTCCCAATTTTATTTATTCGTATAGATTATAATAATATAACGTCTGTTTCTTAATATTCTTAATAAATCTTAATCTATTGGAAAACACTATCTATGTAATCCTTTTCATTAAAACCGATAATATTTTAAACAAAAGTAAAATACACTGAAAGGTCACTGATTTTTTATGATCAGAATTGCTCTATAAGTTAATTACCGGCTTGTAGCAGGCTCCTCGCGTCTTGTCTCGCCTTTTCTTGGTCAACGTGAAACTCTTCAGATCTATTGCCCTGAAAGTAAACAAAAAAGATTCAATTATAATTTTTTGTAAAAAAAATCGTCTGCTTTTTATTATTATTATTTTTAAATATTCTACTTTGATTATAATATGCTATTAGGTTATGCCCACGCGACGTCGTTTGCGCGTAGCTACTATTGTCAATATCTCGGGTTTACAACGATGTAGCAAGATGAAACCAACGCTGTGTTTTAAGTTAGACTTTCTACAATACAAATGTGGAAACCGCATCAAATTACATCCAGTAGTTATTGCGTGATGCTCGTATAAACATACAAGCGGACAAATATTCTAAAAAATCGTTTTGGCTTCTAAAAACGTTAAAAATGACCCGCTAAATATTTTCCCCATTATCTCGCATGTTTAGATATACCTAACTCGGTTAGTTTTATTATATGAATTATGTTTGAGTGTTGTTACATCCGTTGGATTTAGCTTGCTTATCAGTTATTATATATTTACTTAACTATTTTATATAGTAACCTAATATTCACAACATTATTTTATTTGATACTAGCTGATGCCCGCGACTTCGTCCGCGTATATTTGCAATATATAAAATTATATCCCTCGGGAACCGTGCATTATTCCGGGATAAAAAGTAGCCTTTCTTTTATTCTAGGTTATAGACCATCACTGTGCCAAATNNTAATTCCTTCAGCTCTTCAAAGAGAACTCTTCTGACAGTATCTAAAATTTTAGACACTCAAGGGGTATTTTTAATCCTACACACACATAAGTCTGCCACCACAATGTATCATAACAAGCTTATCACCCGTGTAACGCAATATCTGCCTAATTATGCCTAATTCTTATAGCATTCCATCGGATCACGAACATGTAACCGTGTTTAGCCGCCGTCATCCTATTACCGGCGGATGTCAGCCAAATGAATGGAAACCTGATACTTTCATTGCGTAAACAAAAATGATTTATTTGTAATATTCACCAGTCACGTTATGTTTTTTGTCTTCCTATTCTAAATATTTACATATGAAATGTAATTAAAGTTTATAAAATAGTACACGACGTAATGTCTTTATTAATCAATGTTAATATATTTTCAGAAATCACAATGTTTCAAAGAAAGTAATTGAAATGAACACTGGTATGTTAAAAAATCTGTCTTATGTTTTTAGTATGAACCAGCTAATGCCCGCGACTTCGTCCGATCAATGGATACTATAATATCTTGTCAGCCCCTTGCTCGGTTACAATAAATTGTATCCCTCGGAAACCATACATTTGTCCGAGATAAAAAGTAGCCATCTTTTAATCTAGGTCCATCGCTGTGCCACATTGCATCCACGTCTGTTTGGTAGTTTTTGTGTGACCCGCGTACAAACATCAAGACAGACAGACAACAATTCTAAAAACAATCGTTTTGGCTTCTATAGGTCCTGTAAAGAACCCCTATATATTTTTTTCTTAAATATCTCCCATGTACAGACATAGCTTAGTTACAATTTTATTATATGTATAGATTTATTTTACTAATCAAATAATATGTACAGACTTACTTTCAAGTACTTAAAAAGCAGTCAAGAAATCGGCAGTGTTCCATCTTATTTATACAACCAATGGATATTAAACATTTTATAAAAATCGTTATTATATAAACGTTAAAAACATAACCATTCGATCCACAGTTGAGTAACAATTAATACACCTCACCCAATGACCTTCACCGTATTTGGAAGCTATTTAAACTCGGAGGCCGTCTCAGAGGGCAATATAGGGCAACGCGTGTCTACTGCGGTCAACATCGATCTTAAATATTCGAATAAACAACATAAGACTGATCTTAAATCACAAATTTTTTTTTTTACATTACGATAATTCGAGTTTCACAATTCCTGGCTCTGTCTATCCCGTAAAGGAATAAAGCCGTGATACTATATCTGTATCAGATAATCTTCTGACTGAGTATTATAGAAGTCATTTAGAACGAATACAAAATATAGTTTACTTATGTATTTATATGTATAATTATATTATAATTAATCTTTATATATCTAATTATATACGTCTCAGTATCAAGGACGGTGTCAAACAAGCAACGACAAACAAATTATCCCTATTACAACATAGAAAACTGAACAAAAAAGTTGACCTCCGTTCAAATTGTGAAATCGCCAGATCAAAAAGGTTATGATATTTTTTGTTTCCATGGCAACGTTTTTTTAGAAAAAAAAATATTATCAATTTTTCCAATCTAAACAGATACCAATGTTAAAATAACAATGGTGTCAGTTCGGAATACAAAATGAATACGAGTTGAAACAAACACCAAGGCCATAGTTGTTAGTATAGATTGTAACAATCATTTATGAAAAGCTATATACTAAACATGGTTCACGAGTCGGAAGGAAAAAGAACACGGTAAACTTAAAAGTTGGCGGGAAAATACGATCACTTACCATAGACAATGACGTCATGAGCCTCTTGAAATTGCCCGAGGTATCACCACGCAGGTCGTCTTCCAAAAGCGTGCCGTACACTGTACAAACATAATATGTAATTGAGGTACGTAAACAAAATACACATTTTTCTTTGCTACAGATCGTTATGACGCAAAAAGAAATACAGTTGCCAAGGTGGTAGATTTACATACGTATGTGTGATCTTAACGTATATAGAAACAAAAACCATATCACCAACGTCATTCTCAAAAATATTAAAAATTATTATAAACATTTGAGTTTCTTTCGGCATTTCTTCTCAGAAATGCTGGTAGTCTACAGCTTGATTGAGATTTAAATGTTTATTAATTTGTGACGTGAAAAAGTGCCTGTGAAGGTCTAATTTCTGAATAAATATTTTTATTTTAATTTGATTTTGCACAAAAATCTTGTAAATACGACCAAACCTAGTGTTAATCCGCTGCTGTCTCATTCCCCCGTAATGTTTGTCGGAAACAGTTCATTACCTCAGATCTAACGTTCAAGGACCAAGAAGCTACGGTTTCACAGCAATTCTTGTATCACCTAACATTTGATATGGTAATTGTGAATATTTCCTTTACCGCTAACGACATAATCCTAGTCTATAAATATGAGACTATATAAAATAATTGTGACAGGGAAAAATAGACAAAAAATATATATTTTGAAATATTTTGGAAGGTAGGTACTAAAAAATATGTTAGCACACTAAAAAATAAGGAAAAAATAAGACAAACGTATGCTTAAAGTATGCCATCCAAACGAAAAATCCAGGTTATATTAAGCTACATATAATAAAAAGCTTAAGTATATTGAGAGCAAAATTAAACCACTGATTATCCGAATAAGCGAATACTATGTGAAAATGGGACAAAAACATTGAACCAACGACAGCAAATATAGAGATTAACATAAATCAATTGTCTAAGGTAAAATCAGATCTTAATATCGAAGAAATAAGGGATCTGGCTTCACGATAGAGATCAGAAACCAAACCTTTGTAAAAAATATTACTACTTACTGGCTGTATACGCTTGCTTGATGACCTGTATCTCGTGGTTGGACATGGTGCACATGACCTCTATGAGCACGTCCTCATCCGTACCGATTCCCGCGATCGCGTCGTGGAGTTCCTTCGCGTAAAATTGGGGAAGAGGCGTCATCAGCGCAACAAGCAAGTCTTCGAACTTCCCACTGGTCTCGCTTTTGAGGTCGGAAATCAGGTCCTAAAGATGGAGTAATAAGGTTTAATTTCATATTTTCCTGTTGCCTTTTAGTTATTGCGTTCGTATATAAATATAGCATTTAAACGATTATATTTAAAAAAAACACCAGCAACTACTAATCGGATTTGTAGTTCGCGCGTTAAAACAAGGTTTTATCATAAATAGATTATAACGATCACAGGGCCATCCATAAATTAGGTCACACGTTAAGGGAGAGGGAGGGGGTCGACTAAATGTGACATTGTGTGACAGGGGGGAAGGGGTCCTAAATTGCATGACGTCAAATTTAAAAATCTATTATAATCTAAGTGTCAACACGAATTTTGAATTATTGCGTCAAAAATTATGAAATTCGTGTGACTTCTTATTTAGGGATGGCCTGTCCTCTAACATTAAATATATCGTATACAGTAGTAATTCCTATGTGAAAAATTACAAAGTTAGAAAAAATGCAAAACATATACATTGTAGATATATGTATGTAGGTATTTAGTCATTGTCCATCCCATTATAACAATGAGAGAATGTTTTCTTCGACTTTGGGTAGTAGCCAAATAAATATATTGAACTATGAGAAAATGAAACTTAAAATTATAACATTTTATAATAGTTAATAACAATTAATAAGAAAAAAAGACACAAATGTAGGTAGATACAGAAACAAACCGGACCGCATATACGCATAGTAACACAATTCTAACTGCGGCAGACTTGTGAGTATGTATAAGAATGATGAAGCTTTATAATTGTAATAGAATTTTCATGATCAGTTCAATACTTCCAAAGATTAACCCTTACAAACTAACAAACAAACTTTACCTCTTTTAATATTAATATAGATTAGCTCAATAATGTTTCATTATATAAAAGTACACGCACTATACTAATTTAAAAGTACATTAGATAGGTATATAAACCGTTGTTCAGTATTCACAGGTTGATATTTTTCTCGATTATATTGTAAGGGCCTACTCATAGGTACCAAACAACTGATAAGAAAGTATGTACCTAACTGATAAGTCTCGTCAAACAATGGTGGTCTCATTATCATGTGGGGTACTGCATATTCTCGAAAACCGCTATTCTTTGATCAACAATAAAGAATTATATTCAGTTCTGAACAAAACCAAACAAAAAAATGTCCTCACTTTAATAAAGATGACAACTACCATGATTATTTCAGCGAAGTTCCATTTCCAGAATCGTGTATTAGAAAATAAGTCTTAATGTGTGCTAGTTGAAACCATGTCAAACTAACGAGACTTGTTGAAGGCTGCTAATTTAATATCACTTATAAGCGATGAGCATTGTTTTGCCCAGGACACATTTTAGCCGAATTGTGAGTCCAGTTTATCGTATGCTGATGCCTCTAATTATTTTCTTTCAATTGATCTGTTAAGACCTACCTTTCCATACAAAGTCTTGAATTCAAACGCGATCCGCAGTCTTTGCTCGTTGCTGCGCCGCGTGAGGACCTGAATGATGGCCTTCTCATCAGTGCCGAAGCCCTTCATAGCTTTGCGGAGGACCGCCGCATCAGCACGAGGGTCGAAAGGGTTCACTGGCACCACGGTGGGTTTGGACTGAAAAAGAAAATGACTGTTAATACAAATAAAAAACTAAATTTATTGCATGTGTAGGATTAAATGCATGTATTTGTTACAATTCTAGCATTGATAAAATGAATTTTAAAATTCTCAAGCATCAAATTGACTTCAGTTTTACTAGCATTTGTTTGTGATTTTTAATATGTGAAATCTTAGGAAAGAGTGCCGTAAATAAATGCCATAGTTTTTAAATATAATAATTATTAATAAGTTATAACGCGGTGCATTAAGAAAAATAGTTAATTTGACAGGGAAGAAAATACTTCGCCTGTTTCCTATCCCTAAAACCCACTTTTAGCTATACATTTTTATTTCTTATATATGTATGTAGGTAGATTATCTACTGTGTACAGATAAAATATTTATAGTTTAAAAATAGAAATATCTAAACCATAGGACTTAGTAGGTATCCTAATGAAAATATGAATCCTACTACTTATATGTAGAATTAAGATTAAGATTTTAGCAGTTTCACCTAGTATCAAAACAAAATAGTTTTTAACATTCCTTGATGTAAGTTCTTCAATACCATAGTAGATAATTTTCTCGCTTCAGGAAGTTTAAACAGATGTACATATAAATGAACATTCTTATTCATGTGAAATCAAAATTTTCATGGGTCGTCATTGAAATGTTAAGAGACATCTTATATGACTTAGTAACCGCCATCTAGCGACAACAGCTGTGAAACTAGTTTTCACTATATTCTTCTAACTAAAAACACAGCTAGTTGCTGTTTTTTGTTACTAAACAGATATTTTCTGAGCATGAGTCAGATTGATCAAAAGAATGTGTCTAATGTGCTCTACATTTGCCAAGTTCTACGCCACAACGCCATCGTTGAACCCCTGCGTATTTTTTTAAATTGGCAATGAGTCAGTTATGTGTATCATCCTGGTCATATAGATTTTGACCTAAAACTAGTAACATCCCCGCGGTTTTACCCGCACTGCTCCCATTCCCATTGGGAACTAATAAAAAAGTAGTTCCCACAGAAATGGGACAAGTAGTTCCCATTTCTACTAATGGAACTACTTTTCCCACATTAATTAATGTATTATCTAACAATGAAAAAGAAATCAAATTCGCACCAATAGTAACCAAACATTTTCGCTTTATAATATCAGTATAAATTTATATCCTCTTATTCATAACAATTCGAGACATATTCCTTGTGTCGCCGTCGAAATTATTACAATGAAATAAATACCGTATAACGAAATGACTTGAGTCCTCGCCGTAGACCAATTGAAGCCCTGTACGCGCTGCGCATACTCGAATTAGATGTTACAGAGGACATATTAATTTCTCAATATTTGCCGCACAATATCGATTATCGGAAATCACACGCACATCACTATAGTACACCATAACAAGGGGTTACTCAAGGGGTAAAAAACCTGGGGATAAATGAGGTTTTTGTGCACACCACATCCATTGTATAGGGGACCAATGGCAAGACTAAACGGTTACTGCGATGTACTCAGACGATGTGAGCATAACAATGTAATTGCAGCAAAATGTTCCTTGAATAGAATCGTGTAGGTACCACGCTATGTTGGCAAGTGAAACGTCTTATTTGCTTCTTCTCATATGGTTTTAGGAAATATGTAGTTGCAATATATACTAAGTACATACTCATTTTGGTCCCATACAATGTGAGAGGTACCTCTTAAGTCAATCTTCTTGATGTATGACTGTTGTATCAAAAATATTGACTTAATCCAATATTACAGAAAAAATATAATCAAAAATACTTAAAAAAAAAATAGCACCACAAAACTAAATTAAATATTTGGTTATTATCTTGATTGATGTGTGCATAATTATGGCACTCTTTTGAAACGTAACAAATTACCGAAAAATTGGGGTGAATTTGCATTAAAATTGCGCAAAAACACGTTTAATACTAGCTCAAAGTACAAACATCGTATGAAAGATATTGACTTGCTCCAACACCACAACAACAAAAACATCATAAGGAAAAATACATCTAAAATTGTTCAAAAGAACATTACGCCACACAGCTAGATTAACTTGTTATCTTGACTTAAGTGTGCTCTTTTGAAAAGTAACAAATTCATTGCAAAAATACGTTTAATACAAGCTCACAGATAGTACATAAGTACAGACTGTATGACTAACTGTTTAAAGGTACATTATGGGGAGTCTACGGAGGCAACAAGAAAATTGGGAGCTATCAGCGTTTTGGTCAGTCTTGCAATTCAGCCGATAAATACTGCCAGCATTCTGGATATGTCCCTTACATTATCTTGTGATGGTAGGAGGATTTTTTTCTTATTTATAGTAGGTATATTGTTTATGTAATGTGAATTGTATGATTAAAAACTCCTCACAATAACATAATAAATGTTTTAAAAAATTAATTTAACACAAATTAAAAATCATAATATGTAATACAGGATAGTTAACAAGCTTTAATATAGCTGGTTAATTAGTGGACATATATACACCACTCAGAGCACATGATGATCACACATTTTTCCCTTAGCATTAGTGAACTTTTTTAAATGGACTGTGTAAGAAAATGCATTTAAATACATTTGAGAATTTAGAGAAAAATATCCAATAAATAGCTAAGGTTAAAATAAATTTACATATGAATCAAATATGTAACTTGATTTTTATTAAGCCCTTAAAACAGCTTAATAAAAATAAATTCCATAATAATATAATGAGGATACTGACTTGACAATAAATAGTGACACAATCAAGAGAAAATTTATGGACTCAAAAAAATAAATTCCGACAAGACTCTTAATATATTATTTTTAATAATTAAATATCCCATGTATGGTAAAATATCAATTTGTATGAATATTGCTAATAAGTACCAAGCATTATAAAAATAAACTTCTTTTTTTAATAACCTTAGCTGATTAATTGGAGAAGCACTGAACATAATAAACATACCTGCTTATATTGTGGTGTTTGGGAGTCAACAGACGCACTTCTTGCGTACGGACTTTGTCCATAGTTTGAAGATTGATTGCCAGAGTTGGGATACCCAGATTGAGTGTGGTTTGGGTAACCTTGGCTTTGGGGGTAAGACTGGCTAGGATAAGCTGAGGATTGGGGATAAGATTCAGTTTTTGGATAACTAGATTGAGCACTTTGGGGATATCCTTGAGTTTGCTGAGGGTAAGATTGGCCAGGGTATGCTGACCCGACTGTTGATACTCCTGTAGGCTGATGAGGATATCCAGAAGTGGCTTGACCTGTTCTTGGAGCCGGCTGTGGATAACCTGATCCCGGATAAGGAATACCAGAAGTTGGCTGAGGATAGCCTTGTTGCGAGGCTTGTGGATAGCCCTGCTGAGGGGCTTGAGGGTATCCAGCATGTGGGGCCTGAGGATAACCCATTCCCTGAGGGATCCCTGGCTGCGGGAAACCTGGCATTTGCATTGGATTCCCGAAAGATTGGGGTGCAGCATTAGAAAATCCAATATTGTGGAGATATCCGGATTGCCCCTTTAAAACGAAACGAAATTGGAATAAGTGGCATGCCCAATGAAATTCATATATTAGATTTAATTTTTTATTCAGCATTAAGTTATTTTTATAGTAATTGTAACTATCTGACCTTTCACTTTTAGAAATTTAATTAAAAAGGTATAGGAAAATCTGTTACTGTAGGCTGTCAAAGTATATTTATACCAAACCCTTTATGATTTCTACCAATCTAATACTATAACATCCATGCACAACTTTCATTACAGAATTTATCAAAAAGGCAGCATAGGTGCCAGCATTACATTATGCATAACCCAAGCAAGATAAGATTAAATTATTCAATACTTACTTGTTGGTAGGGATTCATAGTTGAAATGTTATTAGCAATTAAAGGTAAAATTTGAGATAAATTCAGCGTTATGAACTAAAATTACAGTGGTGACAGTCTGTGTACTTGTCTCCTTATGGAACAGCACTCACTTGCAAACAAATTAAAATAAATGAACTGTAACTTTAGATCCAAATATATTTGTATTTTTTGTAATATTATATTAATGTTACACTCATGCACTCGCTTATTTTACAACATAGATAAATAATATGTAGTAAACTACAGATGCGAAAGTGAATTTTAAGCGTTAGTTACAATGTTCCCGTTTTGGCGCTGCTGTCGACGATTGTCCGCCATATTGTGCTTTGACCCCGCCCCGGTACTACTTTTGTTTAGTTTTAGATAAAGCTTTGGAAGCAAAC
>JADGIL010007122.1:0-11048 GCA_020352625.1 Cactoblastis cactorum | reverse complement strand
ATTTTTGTACCACCTCTCGACTCTACTCTCAACTATATAATATAGTATAGTAAAGTCTGAAACATAAAAACTGTACTAATTTTAGGAGAACCAGTTGCTCTAGTTGTTTCAAATATTTGTTCAATATCAAACCGGCCAATGAATTATATGTAGTTAAGATTTAAAATACAGTGAAACCTGGTTAAGTGGAATATTACGAGATCTACATATTCGTCTCACATACAGAGGTAGGGTTCCATTTAAAGCACTCAAAAGACATGTTATTTACGGTGCAACAATTAAATACGTATTGCCATATTAATTCATATAAATTCACTCGCTCTCTGGGTTATAGATTTAATTATGACTATAAAATCGAAAGTATGAATCCCAGAGGTTTGTTGCTTCTTCACATTAACAGTGTCAAAGTGTTGGGAGCTCAGCATAAGTTCTAGTTTAGAGGTTTCTCATTTATTTAGGTCACACCTAATCAAGTTTCACTGTATGATATAATCATTGTACCTTAATATTTTGCTTCCGCCCTCCCCAAATACGGGCGGAGCAAAATAAAAAAAACCTTTTTAAAGGCCCGCGACGCTTCTATGACCCCGCGGATGTTACAGTTGTCTATGGGCGCGGTGATCACTTAACATTACGTGACCCGCATGCTCGTTTTCCTCTCTCTTACATAAAAAAAATTGGGCAAGGACTGTAACATTGTTGATATCTACCATTGAGGATGTGAGCGTAAAGGCAGACCAAAGAAAAGAAATGTGCGATAACATCAGAGATGGTAATGGATGTCAGCAAACTGCAATGAATAGGGAATGGTGAAGGCAGAAAGGGGAGACCTTGCCCAGTAGTGGGACCAGTGGGACTTAATATAGGTCCGCGACTTCGTGGTGTGGAATTTTATTATTTATTATTTAAATAGTGTAAGCCGTTTCTCGGAATAAAAAAACATTATTTTTGACGATACCCTAATTATTTTCAGGATGCGCTTACTTTTACACAAGGGTGGAAGAAGATAAACGTTGACTTCCTAGATGTGTCAAGTATAGTAGAAATTATTTTAAATGTGTGTTTTTTCTCAACTAAAAATCAAAATTTCCCATTTACGTAGAACATGTACTTATCAATATTATTTAGTAGGAACATGTCTTGCATAAAAAATATGTAATGTTAAGATATTCATAACTACGAGACGTATATTGTTTGAAATAATAATATTTTCCAGTTACGGTTTCCCAAAAAAATTGTTATTAGTTGAAAAACAATAGACTGATCATTGAATGAAAATAAGATGACTAACATATTTTACACGTGTTATGGAATACGCATCATCATAATGACATATTTGGGTTTCTTGGTTTTTAAATAAAAAATATGGAATTTGCTTTAATTTCTTAGCTCTTTACCTAGATTGTTTTCAGACTCAAATGTATTTTAGCTTTGAGATGACATAAATATAATAATGGAAATAGGAACGAGTTACAATTATTTTTACCTTTGATTAATTTAGTAATTTACTCTTAGAAATGAACACTGTAAATATCTTCAAATCAATAAAACATCCTATATTACGAAATTAGACCTTGAAACACTTGTGGCACGTGACACTATTTCACGTCAGCATTTAACAAGAATGTTTCAGTTTTATGTCGTAGTCTAGAATGAGAAATGAGGAAAATATAGTAATATTAATTTCCTTGTAAAGATCAATGTCGTATTTGGGTACAAAAATAGTTTTCATTTAAAATCGTTGGTATTATGAATAAATTAACATTTTAAATTTTGCAGCACGTAGAACTTCCATTTTCAACGCAGTCTGGTACTCTGTTATTCATATCGTATATAAGACAAGATAAGCTACTTTTTATCCCGGAAAAGTTAACGGTTTTTTATAAAATAATGCTCTATATATATACATATTATATTCATAATGACTTATAAACCGAAAAAAAAATGAATCAATAGTCGATTCATTTATAATGCTCGCTAAGAAATGAAAAGAACCAAGTAAAGTTTTTGTTCAGATGTAACCCATAGGTAGTTCGACTAGTGAGTGGCCTTCACTGGCAACGTAAACTCGGTTATAAAAACGTCTCAAATGAAATATAGATAACTAGCGAAGGCATGACGTCATGACTCATCTAGGAGAGTCTAATGAAGTCGTGGGCTCTGTGATCTAAACCGCAACGGCATTAAATTAATTATTAGGCAATCTTATATGCTTAAAACTTCGTACACAAATAGTGTCTTTTATTTTTAGAAAAATCTAAGAAATGTTCACTTTTACCCATAACACTAATCAATCAATCTTGAATATTATTCACAGAAAAAGAATTTTCACACTTTATGTCATATTCCATAAATATAGGCTCAATATCCACGAAAATTTATAATAACCAGTCAAAATATACGCATTTTCATTCAAAACAAAAACTACCACAAACATGCATTTGTTGTACTTAATATACCACATCTGATTTAACTAAACTGTTCATACTGCCCTTAAAAACCCGCATTGTGACACGTGTAAAAAAAAAATTAAAAGCAGAATTAAAATGAAAAACAAAATACAATCAGACTTACCTGAGCACCAAATGCGTCAGGCGCGGTTTATTATCGACACAACACTAACACGCCCGCCGATGTAAATTTATATACACTTCTATAATAACTTCATAAACCGACAATGGTTGCCGGTAGAATGCTTCGAATTGGTAGAACAGATGTTCTTACGTAACACGACGTAACTTTCGCCCGAGTTCATTCGGCGAGTTATTTTGGTTTCGCTCTTGAACTAGCATTCGTACATGATCTATACTAAACTAGCATTCCGCCTGAGTTACGATTTAAATACAAAGTATCGTTATCAATCTATCCTTCCCAATGAATGGATTTTCATATTTGAATTCTGAAATGTTTCATACTGATAAGTTTTGTATTAAAAATCTTTATAGTTTCAGAACAATATTCAGGTTAAGCGGTTCACTTATTCTTTATATCTAAAAGTCTAGCGTACAATGTTGTATAAAATAAATATCATAACGATATTGTTGCACGTGGAGAAGGGCAGTTTATGAAATTTTTATATATTATTTACATACTCCATCGAAGCCGAAATGGGGTAAGATGCAAAGATTCGGGATGTTCGAAACGAAGAAATTTCATTGCTGATTATCATAAATGATGTAAGATATTTATGTCTACTACCATTACTATAAAACATATTGATTTAAATACCGAAAAAATTTAATTTATGCGTTTAAAAAATTTCGAATGTCGGTAATTGGCCAAGAAGTTTCCTTTAAATTATAGTCACAACATACTCGTAGTATAAGATAAAGTAGCTTTCCGCTATTTATTCCTATTTAAGCTAAGATCTTTAAAACTACGCAATGTATTTTGATTCGGTTTTTTATAGATAGGGTGATTTAAAAGAAAGGTTATTAAACCCGAGAGTGTCGCTGTGTCGCTAATTAAATATAAGAATTCATGGGCAAATATAAATTATTTCTTAGTTAATGAAATAGGTTGCAGAAATTAAGATATACATTAGTATGTATAGACGAATTTTATGAAACAGATTTATATTATAGACATAAAGAAACCGCAGTAACAAACTAAAATGAAACAGTTTTGATCCTTTCATAATGAATATTTTATACGAAAATGATAAATTATATTTTATTTATATTGATACATGTAAATAGGGAATATATTATGTAAGAGGGAGGCCAACAATCAGGCGGGTCACGTGATGTTAAGTGATCACTGCCACCCATAGACACCTGCAACACCGGCGAAGTCACAGAAGCATTGCCGACCTTTAAAAAGCCATTTATAAGAGAATTCCCATTCCTTAATTGACTAATCGGCGCGTGCAGAATATCAGCTGGCACATTCTGCGATTTTTTAGCACCCAGACCAATATGGAAGACATTTAAATAGTTGAAAAGCTAAGTCAAGTATCAAGAATTGTTATCTCACATGACTGATAAATAACAAGACAAAGCAGTGTGGCGGAGCAGAGGCCATACAAGGCCATGTGCAACGCAAGGCCAGACTTGTCAATCAATAGTAAAAAAACTGAATTACATAATAACGATTGTTCATAATCTGTGCGTGTTTTTTTTCAATGTGTTAGCAAATAACAAATTTTATCAATGAATAAATTTTTATTCATTGATAAAATTTGTTGTTTTATCAATAAATAAAAATTCGGATTTTAAAACCTTCCTTGTGAATCTACTTATTAAAAAAAAAACAGTGTCAAAATTTTAAAGATCTCAGCATATACATATGTATAGGGACAGACAGTGGAAAGCGACTTTGTTTATACTAAGTAGTGATGATATATAATACTAGCTACGCCTCAGGGCTTTGTCTATGTACACATTTTGGAATAAAAAGTATCCTGTGTGCTATTCTTGTGCTATATTTAAATATACATGTTTTGATATACATATGATTGTTTTTAAGAATCTATGTACCTAACAAAACGTTTTTCTTTGATTCCATGTTGATGTAATTGCTTATAGGGTTGCTGTTTTACAAAAATACAATCATTTTATAAAAGAGATGAAGTGTGCATGTAATCAATATATGTTCTCATGCTATAGTGTATTGGTTTTTTAAATACTGTCCTTGTTACGTGTAACCTGGCGAAGACACTGCGGCTTGTAACACAGTTGTATAACTAGCACAAGCTGCAGGGCCTCACAGTTCAAATTCATGTATACTTTTGTACAATAAAAAATAAATAAAAAAATAATGTCTAAGTTCAATAGTGGCCTCTATTTTTATAGTTTGCTTTGTAAGAATGATACACTAATAAATATAATAATTTTGATGATAAACCATCTTAAAAGATAGTTTGTAAAATCAGGAATATTTTTTATGATTTAACCAGTAAGAGATATGGTGAAAAAGAACAGTAATACCTTTATTGACACGATGGAGCAAAAAAGTACGGTCAGCGCGATAGTCACGCGACGTAGGACGTAGGTCAGGTCATGGGGTTAATACAAATAGGTTAGATAATTATCGTGTACGGGTTCTGCGAAATTGTACTGCAGTGAGTTGCGCATGTGTGGTAGTATAATATGCAGTTGTTGTTATTGTTGTTGAGTGGCATCTATTACCTTTAAAATTGTAATTTAAAATAACAAATAAATTGACAAAAAAGTCTATGAAAATGTATAAATGAAGAAAAATATTTTGACTTCAATCTGTAAAAGTTAAATATGAAATTGAAGGATTAGGACTTTTATGTAAAAACTAAATCTGAAAAGTAAAATAAAGTAGAATAATTAAATATGTTGCGATAAATTAAAAAATTATTCGTCATCGTTTTCGCCATCATTTATTCGTGTGTCACTTGTCTATGGTCACTCGTTTTGAAATTAAATAAAGAACATCTCGTCGAGTACTGGCCGCAAAAAGTATGCAAAAATAGTGAGCGTTCAATAAACATAGTTCCATCAGATAGAATGTGGAGGAATGCTCTAACGAGACGCTTCTCACACTTTCGGTTTCATGATGCCCTGATTGCCTCAGTGTTGCCATTAAGTCCTATTAAGGTATTATCCAAACACAAAAAACCCACGTTGACCCGATTAAACACTTATTAACTATTGATCGAGGACCGAACTATTCCCGGTCCGTGTTGTAAAACGGTTTTTGCTGCATTTTTGTTCGTTTTCTTTACGTCAGGTTTCGTTGTGTCCAGGGAAAAATGCGGAGTAGGCATGTGTATAATTAGACTATTGACTGTTTTTCTGGGTTATCGCACTCTGAGCTATGCAGATGCGTGGGAGATTATTGCTGTTATAGATAGATTGAATGCATTGTTTGAACTAAATAGTTGAATTAATATATATTATTTATTCTTCTTCACACCTCAAACTGACAGTGCAGAGCTATATTTCTTCTCTTATTGACTACAAAGTAAGTTTCATCCTTGTGTTACCTACACAAGTTCCTACATAACTTTTTAAGTTACTTGTTCAACCGTATCCTGATTTATTTCCTAATCCGTTCAAAAGATTTTGTTTCAAAATTTAACAAGTATAAATAATCCTTTAAATTACATTTTTATCATCTTCTTCTGCGGTCGTAGTCTTCATTTCTGAAGGTCGTGCCCGTTCTGGAAAGCCTTGGTTGAGGACTTGACGAGCCATCTCCATGTAGTCCTGTCGTCGGCTTGTCGGAGCGCTTCGGTGACTGAGATCCCCATCACCTCCCGCACAGAGTCTGACCAGCGGGTTTGTGATCGTGGTCTTTTTCCATTCACCTTACCAACCACACACCTACTGGGGCAACCGGGTAGAGGCTACAGCGGCCTTGGGGTATAAATAACCCCTAAAATATCTGGTGCAGAAGGCAAGGGGAAACCACTGCACTATTCGCCCTAGAATCCCGTACAGAAAAGTGCAGATAAGGATTTTTATCATATTAGATGATAATTTATATTAGGCAATATTTTTACAGCAGTTTTCAAACATAGGTTGACTTAACACCAACACAATAACAAACAAAGCTAATCCAATCATGACATGTATTAATTAACATATGAGTAGGTAGGTATGGACCTATTAAAATGAAGCGGGTACACTGCTCCAAGAACATGGCCCTATTTCTAAGAAATTCTAATTCACTTTCAAAAAACGGCGTCAGTCTGTCTGATAGTGTTCATTGTGTTTTTAACCATAATTTCAAAGACTACATTCACCATAGACATCGCATCTCTCATCCATAGACTCTTTATGTAGAGGTTCCGGGTTCGATACCCGGTCAAACAGCTGTATAATCAGTTGGATCTTGATTATATAACTTATATTAAATATAGTAGTTTCGAGTTTATTATCCCATAATTCATCCCATAATTTCGTTTCATTTATTTATTTAATATTAATTGCACTATAATCTAAATATTCATGTACAAAAGGTATAACTTTATGCAAATATTATATAATAATCCTTAAGTTATAACTTTTGTAGTAAGTTTTGAAATTTATTAATTACTCAGTCTAAAAATTTCAACTATTTGATGGCAGATGAATATATTTTAAATGACCAAAATAATTATAAATATATTCACTATATTTTTTAAATTATATTCTATAATTATTTACACTACAGAATTATTAATGCTACATATCTAACTAGAATTATTATTGAAAGTTCATATAAAAGGCTCTTAAGAGATGGCTGTGTTCAAAATCTAGCTAGATTGTAAGTCAATGAACGACAGTGAAAGTTGAATAGGGCAGGAAGGTCACGTTATCGATTAAATATCAAACAGCCCAATTGATTAATTAAACTGATGGTGAATCTTTTTGTTGGATGTTTATTGTGTAACTAAGTAAGTATATTGTCTTTTTTCAAGTGTTGATCGTGACAGCGAAAGTAACCACTGTTTAGTTTTTGTATAAAAACGTTACCTTTTTATTTCAATTTTCTACCATTCAGTAAGCTGTAGAATAATCAGAGTTGTTATATTCTCTTAAATGAACAGTGACGGTTTGGTTTTGTTTGATACTCTCGCCACCAAAAGATGATACCTAATCCTCACATATTGGAGTCAAATGTATTACGTAGAAGCACAAGAGGAACTTTCTCGTACTCTGAAGCTGTGGCTTGAGCGCCTTGCTATGGTTTTCACTAGATACTGCAAAATGGAGTTCTTCAAAAGAGGGAATCAAAAGATTTATTCAGGATCAGCGATGCAAATGTTGCTGACGTCCACAGGCTGTGTAGTGAAAACTTCGCGAATGGTGGGCCGCATGCTTGTTTCGCTGTAAAAAAATGATTTAAATTGCTGTAATCTCGTCCTGAAGTTGAAGCGATGTTTGTATTGTTTTCATTTATACTCATCAATGAATGAACTCAATTTGTGTGATTTGACCCTATATTTTTATATTTATTTAATGAACGTTTAGGTATAAATGTTTCATACTTAGATACCTTAGCGAGAAGATGATATCTATTACTTTCTATAAGGTACAATATACATTTAGCAAACAGGCAAATTAACGATATACTTACATTTTGAAAATGTTCCTTTCAGGTTATCAGGCAGATATTTACCTAGAACACTAAACAATCGTGAGATTCCTCTCAGAAAAGCACGTAATTTGCAAACTTTTTACCGCAACTATCTTTGTATAAACTCCATAGATCTCGCAAGAAGCAAAGTACAGTCCATACCACCAATCTGACGTCTAATGGCCGGTGACAGATAACGAGGGGACATTCCGAAGGATGCGTGACCTCCCCCAATTACCCGGGTTATAATAAGCCACAGCAATTTTCGAAATGACATTCCGTCCCGATACATATCATTAATGTTATTACTAAGCAATGCGCCGCTGGCTTGCCGGCCATAGAGCGGGGATGAATCTGTCATTTTTTTTTAAATTTTTAATACTTATTATATGATAATAATATGCATTTCTTTTAAATTAAATCACTACTTTTAAATGTGTCTTATATTCACAGCTTATATTGTGAGCCATTATTCACAAAAAAGACTGGAATAACAAGTACTTAAAGACTAGTTTTATTTAAATTTTGCTTTGTATAGATACTTATTGCCAAATGTTTCTACCTAAGTGTTACTTTTGGAAGACATATCAACGTAATATTATTTGGAAATAAATATAACTCCTATATTGTACATTTTTTTAGTTAACGGTTTTTATAAGTGATAGGTAATACTAATAAAATAAAGCACAAGCTTTTTTTTTGTAGAAATTAAACAAAATTACAGAAAAAAGTATGTTGAAACATATACATAAGTATTAGCAATATTTGACGGTTCTTAGTAGCTAGTATATGTACAACTGGGTATGTGAACAGAACTGATAAAAAAAAAGTATGTTGTCACAAGCAAAACAAATAAACCGAAAGCAACTGTGCAAATTGTCTTCAAGAAATATAACAATTACATCTTACTATCAGGAATAGTTAAATACAATTAGTAAATTACAGATTAAATAATTGTACAAGATTTTATCCTTCTTTTCCAGGCTGTTACTAAATAGAAAGATTGCGTTGGACTAATTAATTTTTAATATTGTGATAACTGTGGCACAAGTTTATCTTTAATTCATGATAATATAAGTGTACTCTACTAATTGCATCAATTGTTACAATAAGATTAAATGTTATTTAAAAATTAATTGATATAATTACTTACTTAAACAATAAAAGTTCTGAGACTAACAATAAAAATATTATTTTCTTAAATTGTGTCTATCTTAATTAAGAAAGTTGTACTTATTTGACAAGACTTTATAATTAAATAACATACTTATGTAAAATCAATACTTATAACATGATACATATATCCTTTAAGTATACTTCCAACTGTCCACACGGTACAAACTGTAAATAATGGTAGGTACATACAATAAATATTATGTAAAATGCATCCGTAGACGTCGGAGGTATAATTTGACAGAGTTGCCGCGAGGTGCAATTTTGCATGCCACAAATTGCACGGTGCAACGCACGCGCAAGCGCATTGGTCGGCTTGGGGGGCGGCGCTGACGTCGATATGGCACCTTAATAGGGTCTAATAATGTATTTAAAAATATCAATAATAACAGTGTACCTACATAGAAAGTGGTAACCTAAGAGTTGATATATTCAATATGTAGTTCATACTAATATAGAGAAAAATTTTGTATTTTTGTATGTAACTCCAAAACTCCTCCATTTCAATGAAATTTGGTACATATATATATTTAACCTTTGAGAGTGAAATAGGTTACTATTTTTTGACCTGTAATTCTCACGTTAAAGGTAGCAGCGTGGGTGAAACCGTGCACAAGTCGCTTACAACAAAATTACAAGTTACAATTAAAGTATTTTGGGACTAATTTAATCTGTGTGGGCTATCCCTATAATATATTTCTTTATTATTTATATAAAGTAAATTCTGTATTATTATACATATATTATTATGTGATTAATCCATATAATTATGTTATTCATAAATACTTACAAAAGTTTAGGTCTATGCACTGGTGATTACAACATTTTTAGATTTTCAAACGAAATAATATGTTTTTAATTGGCTACTTACTTATTGGAAGCGCACGCAAAAACTATGCATTTCGATACAATGGTACCTAAAGTCAATATTAGAAATTACTGCAAACCTTTTGGATATATATACCATACAACAAAAGTAATAAAAAAAGTAAAATGACGATTTGGAAGTGCCAACAATTGGCCTACTTGAAAAAAAAAAACTACGATTTTTAAATTTTTCCTAAGTTAGCGGTGTGGCAGTTAGATAGTAATGAGGTAAGAATATGTTTATAAGCAATATTACTTTCAAATGTGACACTACTCAACGGATGATGTTATTATTTCGTACCAGTAAAATATTTTTTAATTAGACGCTGTATAATCGCAAGTATATAGTGTTATTTAGCGCCATCTAGTAGCGAGTAGGTAAAACATATATATGTAATAGCACAGGTTATATAATACTATAGGTGTATTTCTTATCAAGATTTGCCGTTAAATTAATTTTGGTATTTAATTATATATAATAATAGTGCTTTTTGCGTTTATCCTAGGACTAATTATTATTATTGTTTAAGCGCCATCTGTTAAGGTCACAATATACTAAATAATGTTTTAATCTGCTATTTTATAACTCGTACTACATCCTAATAATGTTACTTAAAATTGGCAATAGATCTCGCTATTAATATTAGTAAGTAGACATTTCGTATGTTTATTGTATAAAATAGCAATAACAAAATAGAAAAATGTTTTTGGCGAACAAAATATAAAATGAAAAAGATTTAATGAGTTGAAATTGAAATATAAATTGAATACATTTTTTCGGTGTTAGATAAAGAAATACTTCTTAACGAAGCTAGCTAGATATTATTTAAGACTAGCTTATCCTCGCAGCTTCGTTGCGTGTTGTGCTATTATTATTAATAGGTATCTCGTGTTCTAAGCTGCTTATCAAGACGAAACCGATTTGAATCCATCCAATCTAAATCCAGTAGCTTTTATATAATACTAGAGGCCGC
>JADGIL010007120.1:7636-21319 GCA_020352625.1 Cactoblastis cactorum | reverse complement strand
CTCTCTTCTTTCAATATATGCACGATGCGGAGGGCACGTCGATATAACAACACATTTGCTATCCAGGTTTATAGAAACAACACTTCATTCTATAACCCTATAGTTAGGATGATCCGGACATATAATGAATTGATGCGGGATAGCTTGATGTATTAAATGGCAATTTTTCTGCATATAAAAGACTCGTGTCAGACATATTTGGTCCAGACCCTGACTAATGTATAAATTTTACTCATATTTATTTCAACCAATTTGCAAATTTTGTATAAATTAATTAGTACAATTTAAGTAATGTGTACACTCTAGTTTAATTGTTTAAGATTCATGTAATTTCGAACTGTTTGTGACGGTGATCTGTTAGTGTACCTTAATTAAATAAATAAATAAATATTTGTAAGGGCTAATCTTCGGAAATACTTAACTGATCATGAAATTGCTTTAACAATCAGAAAGCTACACTGTTCAGAAGTGTATTCTGTCTGTGGCGTCGTAACTTTTAAAATAGGATAGACCAGCCTTTCTCAAAGTGGGCGCTGCAGGCCTTAAGGGACGGAAGGGTACAAGATGTAGAAAAAAATGGGGGCGTTGTGTAGAATAGTGGTTTTTAAGTAAGTGAAAAAATGGGGGCGCTAAAAATAATTTATTCCCAAAATGAGCAGTACACAAAATAAGTTTTGGAAACCCTGGGATAGACCAATTTCCTTGTGGTGGTTCTAAGCTATGTTAAATAAAAATCGGTCCAGCAGTTCGAAGTATACCGGCTTTTATCCAAAATAATGTAAATATTTTTTTCTAGTTTGTATTGGGGCATTTATAATTTTTAATTAAATCTTATAGCTTTATGTATTGAAAATCTATTAGATACAAACTGGACGTTTTAAAAAGTCCAGATTTGGGCTATTTCTCATCTCCGCGTACAATGCCTGGACGTGTACTGTACAGTGTTCAGTACACGCCGGGGCAAATTTATTGACACGACCGTAAAATGGATGGCGTACACTTTATGTGTTCGTAACAAAATGAAATGGCGTACTTAATTGTTTTTATTTTTTATGTTTTCAATATTACTTGAAATGGCCGAAGTGTAAAATTTGTCCATTTAATCGTTAATTTGATTTATTTTTACTTGTAAAGTTTTAAAATATGAAAAATATTTAATTTTGTGATAAGAAATATTGTTTGTTGTACTTACTCAATTTAAACAATAATAAAAATCAAAATATTTGTTTAGAAATTAGACCTTCACAGGTAGATTTTCACGTCAATATCCAACAAACATTAATTATCTTAATCAAGCAAGCTACAAACTACCAGCATTTCGGAACAATGTTTCAAAGCATGTATAGGTAATTTGGTAAAATTGTAACTGAGCTATGTCTGTACATGGGAGATATTTAAGATTAAAATATAAAGGGACTCTTTATAGGGCCTGTAGAAGCTAAAACTATTATTTTTCGAATTTTTATCTGTCTGTATGTTTGTACGCAAATCACACAAAAACTACCGAACGGATTTGGATGAAATTTGGCACAGCGATGGATACGACCTAGAATAAAAGATAGGCTACTTTTTACGAATTTGTGCCAAATTTCATTCAGATGCGTTCGGTAGTTTTTCTGTGATGCGCGTACAAACATACAGACATACAAAAATTCTAAAAACAATCGTTTCTATAGGCCCTATAAAGAGCCCCTATATATTTTTACTTAAATATCTCCCATGTACAGATGTGGTTTAGTTATAATTTTATTATATGTATAGATGACTTATACTAAACTATGTGTGAGTCAAATATAAAGTTATAATTCGACGCTTCTATTTAAATATTTGAACAAAACTTAGCTTAGTATCTGAATAAAACAATCATATCCTCCGTGGTGTAACGGTTAACGTATGTGACCGATACGCAGGAGGACCCGGGTCTGATTCCCCGGTCAGGTCATGAAGGAAAATGACCTTCTTCTGATTGGCCTGGGTCTTGGATGTTTATCTATATATTTATGTATTTATTATATAATATAGTATCGTTGAGTTAGTATCCCATAACACAAGTCTCGAACTTACTTTGGGGCTAACTCAATCTGCGTGATTTGTCGACATATATTTATTTATTTTTTTAAATCAATTTGAGGAAACCAAAATAGCACAAACTATTGCAGAAACAGTATTAAGTTAAATTCGTACAAGTGAAGTTTAGCGGCTTCAAATGTTATTTACTTAACTCTTCAGTTAATTTAAGTAGTAAGTGTATTTAGCAGACAAGTAACTGTTAGTTAGTTTATTTTGCAAATAACTACTGTTTTTGGGATTCGCTTACATAATATATCTTTAAGACTTCAGTCAAATGAGGTATCTAAGTCTTTTTTTTATGTAAGAGGCAAACGAGCAGGCGAGTCACGAGATGTTAAGTGATCACCACCGCCCATAGACAACTGCAACGCCCGCGGGGTCACAGAAGCGTTATCGGCCTTAAAAAAGCCCCGGCCCTCCCCAAATGGTAAGGGTGGGGAAGTTGGGCCTTTTTTATGTCAGAGGGAGGCAAACGAGCAGGCGAGTCACGAGATATTAAGTGCTCACCGCCGCCCATAAACAACTGCAACACCCGCGGGGCTACAGAAGCGTTGCCGGCCTATAAAAAACTTCCTCCCTCTCCATTTGGGAAGGGCGGAGAAGTTGGGCCACTGGCTCTCCCACTCACCGGAAGGAGCATGGCGGCTGATAGCCGCCATTCAGGCGTCGGTCTTCTGTGGGAGTGTGGTACAACCCCGAACAAGCCAGCCCATTCATGCTGCAGGCTAACAAAGCAAGCAGCAGGCTCCACACCACTACAAGTAGTGGCTCCATACCACTACAAAGTAGTGGCTCCATACTACAAATAAACCTCCATACCTCCGTCTCTGATGCGAACAAAGTCATACAACACAGCTAGTATTTCAATAACACCAGCTATCGGGAGCTACGCGGCGTGTTCTAACGCGGTGACAAACGACGATGTTGGGTATTTGCATAAACAATGTTGATAGTTGCTCCGCTAGGGATGGATTTTATAATCTAAACTAGCGACCCACCCCGGTTTCGCACGGGTTTGTTTTTGATTTGATCATCTGTTGATTCTTTATATTTGACTAGTCTAATTATCTAATTTTTTTATCAGAAAACAGCAGTTCACTATCGCTTAGTTTGGGGCTAACTCCATTTGTGTGATTTGTCCCTATATATTTATTATTATTATTATAATATTTTGTTTTATATAAAACCAAGAATGTTACCTAATATTTAGTTGAAAGCATACAATCTTGTTTTAGGAAAACACAGTGAGTGTACAAAAATAAATATATAGAAGAATAAGAAGACAATGGCGGACTTATCTCAAAAACGGATCTATTTTTCATTCAACTGGCGAATGGATGAGAGCATTTAAGCTGTCGAGAAGGATAAAAAGACGTACAAAATTCGGAGAAGAAAAAAAAACATACATATGATCACGCCTTTTTCTCATAGAGGTAGGCAGAGACTACATTCTTCCACTTACTGCGGTCCTGACATACTTTCTTCGCTTCCTCCACATTCATCAATCAAATTGACAAGACGAATTTTTAAAAGTGGATAGAAACGTTGGAACGGGAAAAGACATTCTTAGAAAAGGGCAGATCAGAAGTACCCTTAACCAACGAGCGTGTATGAAAAGATTGATGAATGTGGAGAATAAAAAAAAAAAGAAAAAGAAAATGCATTTTAATGTCTTACCTAAACAAATTAAATTATTGTAGTTTATTTTACGTTTATGCTAAATAAAATCATAATCAAATATTAATTACTGAGTGACTGACTGACAGATAATGCACAGCCGAAACTACTGAACGCAAGTAGCTGAAATTTGGCATGTATGTTCCTTGGAGAGTGTAGGGGAGCACTAAGGCAAGATCATTCGAAATTCCACCCCGAAGGGGGTGAAAGGGGTGGAAAACTTTATATGATAGTCAATCAACGCAGGCGAAGCCGCGGGCAAAATCTAGTTACATATTATAAGTTTCAGCCGGCAGAGAAATGGAACGCAAGAAAATGACCGATCGGAGTAATTTATCAACTCAGTCCGAAACTTCCGAGGGTTTCTTAATTAAACTTGGGGATAATATGTAGTTTTGAAAAATGACCCCTCAATCACTACATAGTATAAAATAACGTCACATTCCGCCGTCTGTCTCTATTTTTTTTTATGTCAGAGGGAGGCTAACGAGCAGCCGGGTCACGCGATGTTAAGTGATCACCGCCGCCCATAGACAACTGCAACAACCGCGGGGTTACGCTTCTGAGACCCCGCAGGTGTTGCAGTTGTCTATGGGCGGCGGTGATGACTTAACATCACGTGACCCGCTTACATAAAAAAAAGAAAATCTGTATTTCTCGAAGTTACATTTACCGCAAGAAAAGTACCACTTATTTATGTTTATTACAAAATTCACAGCCCTAAGCTGAAAATGTCACTTCTTAAGTACCTACATAATGTAAAGCCAATAATAATTATTTATAGAGTTTTATCCATATCTTTTTAAACATTATGAAAGCGCGGTTTAATGACGTACATACATACATTAATTCTTGTTTTATGTTGAGCAGTTAAGCCAAAGGTATGTAGGTTCAAGTGCTCCGGAGAGGGCCTAGTAAAAAGGTATATAAAGTGTCATGGCGGTTTTATTAATCGTAAAAGCTTTGTGAACGAGTCGAGTCTTTAGATGCCTCCGAACTCATAATGGCAACACTGTATAAATGACACTGTATAATGATATAAATCAGGGGGTTCCCAAACTTATATTGTGTGCTGTAATTATGTTAATATGGTACAAGTGGCGGCCAATTTTCAACACAATTGTATTGCTAGGAAATAAATTAATATAAATACTACCCACTTATATTTTTTCACTCATTTTTTTTTTAGACAGAGGGAACCAAACGAGCAGGCAGGTCACGCGACGCAGGCGGCACCTACTTAAAAACCACTATAAATCCAAGCCTCTACACAACGCCACCATTTTTTTCTGTCTCTTCAGACGTCGGTTTTCTGTGGGAGCGTGGTACTTCCCCGGACGAGCCGGCCCATTCATGCTGCAGGCGAAAAATGCAACAGGCTCATACCACCACGCACTACGCATTTGGACTGCATTCGACAATCAGATTGGCATATTCGTTTGCCTAATTCATCGACAAAGCAAAAAGCTCTGCTGTAGACAGTATATGTCCACTTGACGTGTATAAAATATCCGATGTTACAGGCTTCGATGTACAATAAAGAACCAGATTAACAGTTCCGAACAAAATCAAACAAAAAATACGTCCTCGCTTTAATTAAGATGACAGCTACTATGATTATTTCGACAAAGTTCCATTTCCAGAATCGTGTATAAGAAAATAAGTCATGTCAGATTAAGGGGACTAGTTAAAGACTTACTGGTTACTTAAATTTGTCACTGGCAATATACAAGACGAAAAAAAAGAACAATGATTATATCAACTTTTCTTGTCAAATTATCGGAAAACATGTTCACGACGAGGCTGATTATGGGCAAACGGCTGTTTTCCAACCTCGTGTCGTTGTGGCAGTAAACATTCTATTTTGGGTGAGAATTCCCGGCTCATTCGCGCGGAATGTCGGGAGTTGTTGGATCAAAAGAGCCGAACTGAAGAGACGATTTTTAGCGGTTCGAATTTTCATTATTATGACTAACACCGTCACTTCATGCCTTTATTTTATTTAGTCTAAAAATATAAAAATATATCTTGACACGCCTACGATCGAGTTCTGGAGGTAAAGACTCCTGCTTTTGAGTTTGTAATCCAACACATGTTTTTAAGGGTATCGCGGTGCCTCAAAATGAAAAACACGGAACTTTTCAAAGCTCACTTTGTTGTCCTTAGTAATATTTGTACGCCTGTCAAGATAATAAATTGAAAAATCAAGTAGAAAATAACGAATACTCTTGTCTACTCTGCGGAAAAGGAATTGAACCTCAAAGTATGTATTTTCAAGTAATAAATATATCGGGACAATTTACACAGACTGGGTTAGCCCCAAAGTAAGTTCGACACTTGTGTTATGGGATACTACATTTTATAATATATACGTACCTACATAGATAAACATCCAAGATTGGCCTGGGGCCAATCAAAAAAAGGTCATTTTCCATCATGAAGTGACCGGGGATCGAACCCGGGACCACCTATAGGTCAAGTACGTTAACCGTTACACACCAAAATAAACTTAAGAGATAATTCTATTTAGAATTTCAGTAGTTCACTGAAACTTTCCTTATATGGTGAATTGGAATCTCTAATTATTATATTAAAAAATAAATGGAAAAAAAAAGAAAATTATGTCACTCAAAACACATAACCAATCAAAAATACTCATTTTCCATCATAACCTGCGGAATCGTAACCAGGACCTCCTGGATAGTGGTCAAGCACGTTAACCATTACACCACAAAAGAAGTCATAAACGTAGTTTACACCAAACCCTACATTTACATTTTAAGAAACCTTACTCAATTATCTCATACGGTAGAACACACATCGTGTATTTTCAGAAATGTGAAAAGGCAAAGGTCGACCGCCCCAATGACAGATAAATACAGGATTGAATTACGTCGTCATGTATAATGTATTAGACATACGTCTTGTCGTGAAACTTGCGCTATGAAATACGGAATATAGCAGCCGTGTTTTATACAAATATTTCTCCTTTTGTATTTTTTCCTTCAATTCAAAACACAAATCCCTCTTCAATTCAGACATATTTTATTCAGACACACTTTGGTTTCTCATAAAAATATAGTTTTACAACCAATACATTACATAAACATGTGTAACAATATCAACTTAGATCCGGTGGGGGGCACAAAACGACCATTTCTTGGGTATAAGTGGCGGCGTGGACTCGAAAATTTACATTCTACACGCGTGTACCGAACAAAAAGTGTGCAAAATGGCCGTTTTCGTGAGTAATATTTTGGTTTTTCGCATGGTGGTGGTGAAGTGAAGTGACGTGTTTTGGATCGTGGTGGAAGACTGGATTGAAAATTAATTGGGTTTTGATCATTATCATTTGTTTAAAAATATTATCAACACATCAGAAAATAAACATATTTTTTGGGAAACTAAAATTCCAGCACTAATTAGTATAACTTATGGCTTTTATTATATTATATTTCATCTTAAGAAATATCTCATAAAAAATCAGCTAAGTTTTAATTTTAGAAAAATAGAAAATATGTAAGTTAACTTTATCCATCAAATTATTTTATTAAAAAAAGACATAAATAAAACGCACGAGCCTTCGAATTCAACTTTATTTATTTAAAGTTTTCGCTCAAATATTTGTCTAACAATAAGTTATAATGAAAAATATAAGTACTTATTATGATCAGAAACAAGACATTATTGCGAAATATAGTTTTAAAGTGTTTAAAATATTAATAAATGAAAGCCAAATAAATACACATTGAGCCCAAAAACCATATAACGCACCCTTTTATCCTAGCAGTCGAAGATATGAAATCAAATGAGACATCACTCCCTTTGTTTACTCATATTCGGATATTAAATAACATATCTTGCTTCACGGTAATATTAAACTCAGAGACGACATATTTGGATATTTTGGGAGTAAGGACCCGTGGGACAAGGTGCGGAGGTTGAGAGCACAACGTCAAAGGCGCGAAATGGCAGAGACATCTTTTCACGATAGACAAAGCCAGGTGAAAAGAGACATAAATAAAGGTAGCTTACAATTGAAAATTTAATTTTGAATGTTGAGTAACACTACCATTAAATTTAAATCGAAATACTTATAGAATTTTCACTAATATTATTTTATCACTTCTATTATTATATTACTAACTTCGCTCTCGTCAAATTTGAGAGTAGGGGAATAGAAGTAGCCTATGTCACTCACCAGCCCTTCTCTTCAACTGTCTCGACATAAAAAATCACACTAATCCGTTGGTCCGTTTTAACGTGAAAGTCAAACGAAAACCTTAAACGTTTATAATATTAGTATGATTTATAAGATATTCTTCAATTCCTAAGGTATATTGATTGAAAGTTTAATCTGTACTAAAATATAGAGGTACAACTTTTTAATAAAATGCAGCGACTATAATGTTACGAAATGACGGTAAACTTTTTTCATTACAATATCCTGTTCTTTTGACAATTTGAGTCTGGCTTTGCGGTTTGTCATTTCGCTGTATTTGCCTTATGCGCCTAGACGTCTACCTTACCGCCCACCCGTCTCACCCCCTCGTCGTGACATCGCAGTCAACGAAGGCATTTAAAGTTCAAAGATTTCGAGGTTATAATGAAACCCTTTTTTAAATCGACCCAAAAACGAGGTTCCAATTTCGCGCGGCATAACACGAATCATGTTTTTTTAAATCAAATTGAGATGAATCAATACTTATTTCATATGCAAATTATTAACCAGTGATGATTAAACGTTATTTTGTGAATAACAAAAATAAATCATTTAAGAAAAATCAAATATTAGAATTAAACAATTCAATTCCTTTTGGCAATTTCCTTTTGGCATGACAGGTTTTAAAATGTTGATGATCTAAAATATAAATATACTAGATAATGCCCGCGACTTCGACCGCGTAGATTTTATTAGCGCGACAAATTATATCCCTCGGGAACCGTACATTTTTTCGAGATAAAAAGTAGCCTATCTTTTATTCTAGGTCGTAGTCCATTGATGTGCCAAATTTCATCCAGATCCGTTCGGTATTTATTGTGTGATGCGCGTACAAACATACAGACAGACAAAAATTCTAAAAACAATAGTTTTGGCTTCTATCAGCCTTATAAAGACCCCTATGTATTTTATTCTTAAATATCTCCCATGTATCTCTCACATAGCTCAGTTACAATTTTATTGTATGTATATAATACCTAGATAACGCGCCACGCTCTAAGAACCTTTAACCTACTGCCTAAAACTGTCGTGTCGTATAAAATAATGTAATGAGACACCTTCATGATAACGCAATTTAATTTTATACATACACATTATAATTTTTATTTATATTACGTCCGTAACAAAAAACAATAGACTAACAGACAAATTACAGTAATTTGTCGTGATCACAAAAAGATATTTAGTTATATAATACAATTGTTTAAAAACAACGTAGCTAATTCAATTAAATAATCAATCTAATTTTAGGCCGGAAACGCTTCTTTTTTTAATGTAAGAGGGAGGCCAACGAGCAGGCGGTTCACGTGATGTTAAGTGATCATCGCTGCCCAAAGACACCTGCAACACCCGGGGGGTCACAGAAGCGTTGCGATAAAAACCCCCGCCCTCCCCCACGAGACCCGCCTGCTCGTTTGCCTCCCTCTTTCATTGTTACCTTTTATAACTAAAAAATTGAAGGATCCGTTTAAGCCTAAACGAAACTTACTCAAATAATGCTATAATTGGAGATGTGAAAAATTTTCAGGTTTCTTAAAAATATTTCTTACTAACTAAGGTTATTTCCCGTTTAGCAGTCTTGATATATTTGTTGAAAATACCCATCGTACTTATACCAAAAATTGCATTAGTAATTATATCGACAATGATAATTATGATGAAATATAGTTAATCAATCGTCGTAAAAAAAAATTCGCGTGCGCAATATGGCACGCGATTCTGAAAGCGTACGGCTGCGGTTGTACTGACAGCGACATACAAATGTAAAGCACAACTCAAAGTTTATTTTAAAGGTTGACGTCGTTCACGACAAAATAAATAAATATTAAAACTCAAATTTCGACTGACTTATTTGTTTTGAACTGGCCGTTTGTTATAAAATTTAGAAAACCGTATCAATAAAAGGGAGAAGGACATAACATAATGCCTTTTATCACAACATGTAAATGTTTAAAAAAAATGTAGCCAGGCCACCAAATATAACTCATATTTTTAACCCCTTAAGCCAATCTGTGTTTCATCATAGCTCCCAAACGGGTGAACCGATTTGGATAATTCTTTTTATGTTAGAAAAATGATTTAATCGAGTGTTCTTAACCCCCGACGCAAAAGAGGGGTAAGTTTCACGTGTGTTTGATACATTGTGTCAGAGGGTATTTAAATTTGTAATTTAATTAATTATATATTACATCATTAACATAATTATTATCAACATATTCAAAGGCTAATAATTCTGCGCAGCCAAACAATCAAAGTCAATTAATCTACAACTTCGCTATCAAACAAGCCACAGCCTTATCAACATAGGAAACTATAAAGAAAGGATTTATATCGAACACGGAATAGGGAAGCGTTGGACTTCTCTACGCTGTCAAATGTAAATTTATTTAAGTGTCCAATCACGGACATCGCACATACTATCCAATTCATATTTGTATGGATACTGTAAGGTTCGATTTTCTGTAAGGTTTTGCACTTCTGTCTCTCGGTATAAATAAGAATAACATTTTTTGTGAAAATAATCACATGTTTAGGTCGCCACTAAAATGACCACTGGTCAGTTTTTTCTCTTGCTACGTGGACTCTTTTTTGAGAAAAAAAAGTTTACACCAATGACAAGGATAAAAAATAAACAAATAAAAAATAATCATAACAATTATTATGTTCAACCAAGTTAGCATTACTGATTAAATATGATGATCAATCGTCCAGGAATCAGTTTTATGTAATTGCTAGAGGACCGTGCCCACTTCACTGAGCACCAAATTTATTAAGCACTCCTAATTAGCTTTCTAATTGTAAAAGAATTTTCATGATCGGTTCAATACTTCCGAAGATTAGCCCTCTCAAAATAAAACAATCAAAGTCACATTTAAACTTTATTTCTTAATAATATTAGTAGTAATTGATTGTCAAAAAGGATTCGCTCCAAATTTAGAACAGCCTTGTCAAAAAGTTATCTCGCTGAGTTTCAGTGTCGACAGTAATATTTTGCTTAGCTTTCAATTTAGAATTTCTAGGACTACTTTCTTTTACATGTATGTAGAGGAGAGAATTGTAGCCATTAATTAATATAGCTAAAAATTTAAACAAGCTTTTAGAACGACGTTACTTTGATTTTCAAATTATTCACAGCCAGCCCTTTCTTTTGATATCCATATTGTAGAAGTGCTTTAAAAAGTAACTAGTCCACCATATTGGATGATCCGCCATGTTGGATTTAGAATGACGTCACCTAGCTAACTATGCATTGTCATCCAAACAAGTATGTATACAAAATTTAGGCTCAATCGGTTGAAGATAAATGCTTCAAAATTGAGTTGCAAGATTCCACCCGAAAAGACATACATACATTGCAAGCTAAATAAAAGCTTTTGAAAAGGATAATAAGGCTAATTTTCTATTAGTGACAAACCGCACACAACACTAATTTCGTAATTTTCTTAATACTGTAGAAATAAATTACTTATTTGTCGTACAAATTCCATTTCCCGTACTTTCACGTAACATTAGAACAGCGCGCGCGCACGTGACGTCATTACAAAGACTTCCGACAATTTTAATGTATGCTTTTCACCACATTGTACAGTCAGCTGCATAAAATTACCCTGGATCACTATGGTGCGGTAATAGAGGCGAATTTCCGTTGAATTTGAGTTAATAATAATGTTAATAGTGCATGGTAAAAGGGACAAGATGTGATATTGTATGTGTACTCATTTCGATTGTTGTAATCACTGTATGTTTTCTCAACAACAGCTCGTTGTTGGGCATACATGTTCTTTTTGTAATGCCATTTTCTACGATCTTGTGCCAGTACTGTTTAGTTATTTTCCTAACAAACGATATCGTCATTTCAATCACTTTTTGAAACGTATTCTTACACCGGATTAGGCAGTGGACTAAAAAAACTACTGTTGAGTTCGCACCTGACCTTGCTAATATGAGTGTTTTTACAATCGGACTACCACCGTTTCAATTAATTCATTTCCTATCAGTAAAACTTGTATACAAAATAACTAAACAAGAACAATATACATAGACTGATTTTTCCCAAACTTCGAATCTAATTATATCCATTCAAACGAATTTAAAACTCTTTATTCCAGAAAGTTCTTTCATGGGCGTTGGTACTAGCAACCGCGTCGGCGCAGTTCGGTGACTACGGGTTGGAGGAACACGGGTTCGACGCTTACCACGCACACAAGCCCGTGCTACACACACACGTGCAAAGCCTCGATCACGATCACCATGATCATGATGAACTAGCGGTGGATTATCATGTGAGAATGTTACTTTTAAAAGTTTTTTTATACTACCAAGCAGACAAACGCATGTGGACCTTAATGGATAGTGGTAACCGCTGCCTATGGACCTGCAACGCTGGATCAACACAAACAAAGGTTCCACACGCAACACGCGGTTACAACTAAAATCAAGTCAAGTCTTATTTTCTGTGAGTGATAACTGCTCAGACCAGCCGACCTTTTTACATTAGTACCAAAAATAAATTCTGACAGCAACGTGAATCCACTACAAGAGTCAACACTAAAATTTTATAAAAAATCATTAATTTTATAAATCTTAAAAGCGAAACAAACACGCAATATTTAAAACTATGCTTTCAGGCGCATCCTAAATACACATTCGATTACTCGGTGAAGGACCCTCATACAGGAGACGACAAGGAGCACTGGGAGACCAGGGACGGAGATAAAGTTAAAGGTATGGGACAACATTTGAAATTGTATAAATCATATTCCTACCCTGATCCCACTTACGTGGCGTCGGTAAGCTTTTTTTTTTAGTTTTCATACATTATACAGCTTTCCATGTTGTTTCAAGATTTGGTTAAAATATTTTACGACCGGCGGCCTGCCTGACGTCAATCCTTCTTGAGAATGCTGTCGTACAAAAATATGAACAACAAATAATGTTTATTTCAGCAGGAACAACAGCATTCTGTTGAAGCTATGTCATTTAATCATCCTCCTTGTAATTTCACTATTGGAATCTTAGAAAAAAATGTCTTTCCTTTCAAAAGGAATAAACCTAATTGCCACTACACGCCTACCTACCACAGTCATGATGTAACGAGGCCACCGTAAATACTTATATACAATATAATCCCAATGCTTTGCATTAAACTTCCCATTTCCCATTTGGGGAGGGCTGGGGTTTTTTAAAGACCGTCAACGCTTCTGTGACCCCNNTACATAAAAAAAAATCTTTATATACCAAACTTGTCATAGCTAAGATTCTAGTAAAGTCACTATGTATATACGTAGGGGTGACCAATTCATACACAACCACTTTCTTCAAGATCCCTCTTGGTAGCAGTTAAATCTGAACTTGCTCTTGTAATAATTACATAGGCCATAGATGGCGCTCCAAACGAGCACGCTCTTGCAGACACTCGTAAAAGTTTTATAGTCTAGGTTTACGATCACAGTAACCTAGACCTAGGCGGTTTAACGGTAGATTTGTCTCGTCAAATCTGCGTTGTAAAACCAACTTCATGTGTAATTGGATATAATTGAATTTCGTTTATGTCAATTTTTATGGGATTCTGGAAATAGTACTGGTTTAATTTGAATTGGTTCTAAGGTTAACTAACTCAAAGTCATTATAAATTCGACGTTATTAGCAAAACATAGCAGTTCACGCAAAGGTAAAATATTTATTCTATGCATTTTTTGACGACCTCCGTGGTG
>JADGIL010007114.1:0-29447 GCA_020352625.1 Cactoblastis cactorum | reverse complement strand
CCCTCACTCAAAGAATATAAAACATGAATCGGGCGGTCACTACTTTGAGCGTCCATTGGTATATTACAATGATGCAAACGCAGAGACGCAACTGGAAGGGACATCGGCACACATACATATGTATATGTATGTATGTGATATCATAATGTACGATTAGTCGAAAAGAAAATCTAATTTTATTGCTACTAAAGGTCTGCGTTGACCCAAGTAGGTACTTAAGTATATTTAACAAAATATATTATATAAATATTAAAATCATTCTTTGTAAAATATTATTGAATATTAAAGTGCGACTCGCGCACGAAGGGTCCGTACCATTTTCTAAGGAAAACGGCAAAAACGTCATGTTTGTTATATGGGAGCCCCCCTTAAATATTTATTTAATTATTAATGAATTAAAAATTAACATTTCAAGCGTCTACTTATTAGCGTTATCAATATAAAGCAAAAAAAATCACATTTGTTATATGGGTTTATTATAATAAAAAATTTATTATATATTTATTGTATATATTAAATTTTTTATTTTGTTTTAATAATTTATTTTCAATATTACTACATAAATACATATTTTGTAAAAAATCAAGCGTCTATCTGTCATCGTTATTAATATCGAGCAAAAAAATTCTTTGTTGTATGGGAGCCCTTGAATATTTATTTTATTTTTAGTGTTTGTTGTTGTAGCGGCAACAGAAATATATCATTTTTGAAAATTTCAACTCTCTAGCTAACACGGTTCATGACCCCTGCCTGGTGACAGGCAGACAGACACAACAGAGAATTAGTAAAAGGGGTCCCGTTTTACTCCTCGGATACGGAACCCTAAAAACAACAAAGATATGATCCCAAGTAATATTGAGAAGACAAAGTTTTTATGCTCGCTTGCAAAGAAAAACTCATAAAAGTATACGTTAGATTTTGGTGTGGAGTTTCTTGAAATACATACCTATGATCACGCCTTTTTCCCATAGGGGTAGGCAAAGACTACAAGTTTCTTGACTAGCTCTCATATTTTCTCATTTAAAATATAGGAAAATATATACTATGGACATTTTATGTTTTGAATAATATCAAGTAAATATAATAGTTAAAACATATTAATTGGAAAAAAATTTCATTATTGTAAACTTAATGTAATTTTAATTTTTATATGAATGTTAATTGTATTTAAAAACGTTTGGGGAAGTAAAGCAAAGATTAGCAAAAGATTATTCATATTTTTGAAGGATAATATACTAAGCAGAAAAGCTGTTTGTTGATCATCTACGCCGTAGCTAATGTAATCGTTGTACCCAGTTGTGTCGTATTTTTGTGTATGTATTTTATTGTTTGTATGACAGTAAATTGAATATTAAACTAAGATTAAAAAAAAATATTTGTTACAAATTTTAAAATAATACATATGAGACTCGAAAAAATCAAATCAAGTTTAATAAAAAAATCCGTCTTTTAAAACAAATAATTTGTTACGACATGATTTAACTCCGAGTTAAAGTGAATGAAACATATAAAATTTACCGTTGTTCATTTTACGACCCGTGTGTGGACGAACAATGGAACTAGGGTTTAACGTTTAAATAAATATTTAATTTGTACTCTGCGCTTTGGCTCACATTATCACCTAGGCGTAGATATTAATCTTTATATAAGTTCCAGCTGTTTTTTGAACTTTTGTTTACCAGAAAATATATTATGTAATGAACGCTTAAATAACGAATTTTTATGATTAATGACAAATGAGTACATAAGCGGATCTTGGATAATTACAACCAGATGTGAAGTTGTTAACTTGCATTTTATTGGTGAACTTGCTAATAAAATTTTAATTTAAATAAATAAATGTGGCTGTGCTGTTTTTTTTTTAAATTTCATCTAGGTCTCTTAAGCATTTAAGTAAGTATTCAAACTCATATTAACAGTTGTGAATCTGTCAGTTGTTGTTGTGTAAACTAACTTACTTATTACATTTGTAATGTATGTATATATTATTCATTTAAGGTGTAACAAGGAAGTTAGACTACAAAATTCTTAAGTCAACTTTCCACCTCTCTTCTTCTTTCGTTGGTCCATTTTATTTGTTTTGAAATTTGCCGAATATTCCACACCTTCATTAAAGTACCTTTCAATCAATATTTTGACTCATAGAAATCAAAATCATTTTAATAATGTTGTTACACAAATAAATAATTGAAGGAATAAGTATTAAAAACTTATGATTAAATATGTACAAGACGATTACAGGTTACTTATAGCAAATAATTAATAATTTTTCTTGGAACTTGAACACAATATAGACAAATAATATTGTTTTAATGCGCTTTATTTTATAGGTGAATAAATAGGAGGGTTGCCCCTTTTAGATGTATTATATTAACGTATAAAGTAGCAGTTTTCATGTTTTACGATATTGTAATAAATTTTACGCTTCACCCTATTAAACTTCAATTAGACTTGTAATAAAAGTGAAATAAATCTGGCTGCCTGCTTGTATATATCGTGGAACTAATTTTGTTCTTCAACACGTAGGTACGTATTTTTGCCTACGATACGAGCTTTTTGCAACTAAGTACTTGTGAGTACTCACATATAAGTGAAAGTACCCATCTAAGAATCACGTAGTCGTTAAATAAAATCAAGACCAACACCATTTTCTAGACGTTTTATGAGGGTTTGAATTTTTATATCTGGCTAAAGTAGAATACTGACATTATGTGGAGCTACGATTATTTATTCCTTATACGTGTTATAAAGAGGGAAATATTTTTAGATATACTTAATCAAAACATATTTAATATATTTAATACTTTTGAAGAAGAGAAGCAGTAATATACCTATATATGTATGTATATACATATGTATTTTACGTTATTTTTACATACACCTCATATATTTTGTGTTAAAGTTGTATAAACGTCTAATTTATACCTAAATGTATGAAAATTACTGAACTAAAAGATTGAAACAAATTTATATTATGATAAAACTTAATTTTCCCCATTTCCTTCTTCAATCGTCTATCTTGCCGGAGAAAGTTCGAGAAACCGCGAAGCATGGAAATCTCGCGGGCAAACATGTCAATGAAATATGCCCGTAGTGGCTGAGCTCGGCCGATTAAATTCCTTTGATATAAACCGAAAGAATTCAGGAGAGCTGCTGTTTGTTCCAGGAAGTTAACCTAACTTTTAGTTTAAAAATACTTTCCGTTTAAATTTACATTCTTGATTCAGTTTCTCAATTTTTGTCCTTGATTATATTTTTTCTAAAGCATCATTTTGTAAGCTAAATTTTATAAATATGCATGACGGCACTCATTATGTAATGTTAAAACTAACTTGTAGTTCAGTGATAATAAGTCCGTTTACCATGTTTAAATAAACTAGCCTATAGCTTGTAACTATTGTTCTAGGACTGTATTATATATTTGTTTACAATAATGTCGAAGACCCTACAAATTAAAAATCAATGTAAATCAACGTAATATAAAAAATTTAACTATATTTAAAAAAATTGTATTAGCTATAATGACGTCCGTAAATCAAACGAAGTTATCCTTAGATAAAAGGCAAGATAAAGCGAGACCCTTTTAACTACGGATTGAGTTGGGTTACGAAGCACATTAGTTATAATTGGATAGATCTCTGGACGAGACTGTTACTTAAGCTGGAGCCGACTTTAAAGTCTTGTGGATTAAAATTTGTATCATACTATTCCAATTTCCTTAGGTATATTAAAATGTATATTTAATTAATGAAATTATTAATTAATTAATTATTTAAATGTATAGTTTATTTTATTCTATTGTAATCGGTTGACTTTATATTGATTTTGTGTCTAATTCGAATTTAAATAAATATCGAAGTTAGCTTCCATACTTTAATGTGACAGTTAAACTTACAATGCCCCAGCTGCTTCTCAAAATTATTATAAAAGTTAATCAAGGTTGATGGTTTATAATATAAAAGGGATAATTTTCACAGGCCACGTGCCAGCAACCTATGACTATAAGTATCTGTATCTCCACTCCATTCCACCTACAAGCCCACCATACAGCTATGCCTGGTCTCGAGACTTCCTTGATTTTTGGCTTGTCTACCCTGTAAGGAATAAAGAAATGATAGTCCTACACTGTATAAGGTCATTAAAATAATATATGTATGAAGGCTATAAAAGTATTAATTTAATATAGACTTTATGCTATGAAATCTACTGAAATCCTGGCATATGAAGGTCGACGCACTGCGGGTGGGTCGCATCTAGCCGCTTTTAGACATGTCGTAGTTAATTCAAAATTTATGTTTCACCACTCTGCCATAGTGATTTGGGCACCTATTTATGTGGTGAAAGCATTTCGTGCTACATTTGTATGCCATGACAGACAATCAGTGGGAAACTTGCAACTAGTTGTGGAGTCGTAAAGCCTTCTGACCATGTAGTGAAGGTAATTTCCTGCTCTTTCGGTCTTTTTAGATCAAACTGACTAACGTTTAATAATTTAAATAGACCACAATCTATTTCTGGTAAAAAGAGAAATAATAAACTAAGCAAGTACATATACCTGAAATGACCTACAAGTTTTCCTTTCATGTGAGCAACAAAACTGCACACAGTTGTTCAAATAGTATTTATGTTAGCTAGGTTAGGTTAGTACGAGTATGTCGCTCAATTAAAAACAAACCAAAAAAAAAAACATCTTGAGCAAAACTATATGTATATCGAATTTAAGGTAACCACATACATCATGGTAACCACATACACTACATATATATGGTATACTTCGCTTTCGTTTTCGTGTGACAAGAGAGAAATCTGACACAGTCTGCCACGATTATTAAATAAACACACTCGATAAATACTAGTGGTAATGGAAAACGGGGGATGTTGAATACCGATGACGCTACACGCATTTCTGAATATCAGTCCTCACGGTGAATACCCCACGTTCCGCGCATTCAGCCAGCATTATTAGCGTACAATAAACGCCTTACTTACCAATAACTATTAGAGCATGTATCGTATACAATGCCACATTCTACATAATATCTATTGATAATAATGTATCTTAACCGATGAGAACAAATTATTTATCTTAGACACTAAATTACAGTTAAAAACAGGGTTCAAAAAATTTTTCATTGAAATATTTTAGGCTTTATTCTACACTAGCTAATGCCCGCGTCTTCGTCCCCATAGATTTTACGAAGAATTATATCCCTCGGGAACCATACATTTTTTTTGGTAAAAAAGTAGCCATTCTTTTATTCTAGGTCGTAGTCCATCTGTGTGGCAAATTTCATCCAAATCCGTTTGGTAGTTTTGTGTGATGCGTGTACAAACATACAGACAGACAAAGTGCCCTACAAAGAGCCTCTATATATTTTATCCTTAAATATCTCCCATGTACAGACATAGCTCAGTTACAATTTTATTATATGTATAGATAAAGGATTCTAGGAAAATGTAAAGTCAAATGTATAGTTATGGTGTAGCAAAGAAAGTAAAATTGGTGGCTTGAACATTTTCTCTTCTGAACGAGCGCTTAAAGGAAATATTACTGCGCTCAACCTAGTGGATATTAACTACCTCTTATACGTGTAGCAAAATTAAGCAGCATCTTGAATAATGTCATAAAATATACATACTTTAAAAGGAAAATAAATTGTTTTGTATTCATTTGTATTAGTAATTGGCTTCTGCAGTTTCAGACATAATTTTTTTTGTTATATATGTAACGTTTGGCCACAAAAATATCACAAAATCACACAAGGACTGCCAAGATGCCATCGAGGTCAACAGTTTAAAAAAAACGTTAAGCAACCCTCCTCACCAGAATAAAGAATAAAAGGAAATGTAAATAATTCTTTTTGAAAACTTACTTTCAGTTATTCAGTTATCAAAGGATCCTTGCTTATTGTATGCGCGGGAAATAAAATTAATCTTTACAGTCCCGGTAATTCTTTTGTCAAGTCGGCAGACTTTTCAATCAGCACTGGTGTTGTTATCTTAACAGTGAAGGAAGTATCATACTTAGAAAGAGTCTATTTATAACGCTGTTTTATAAGGTAGATCTGTTTGTAAAAGAGCCACATTAAACAAAAACCACGAGTAAGATCACCTGCTAAACAAGGCATGTCAAGTCTGGCGATTTATGGCTCTGCCTGCCTCGTTAAAGATATATACTATATCAGCATTTGTATTGATAATAAAGAATAGATCAAGTTGTTAATTATTGCGCACTGTTAGTGCGAACTACGGGAACTTTCTTACTAGATACTCCACTCCTCTATCTTTCTTTATTTCAATCGTAACGAAAAACCAAATAAATTATTATTTAAATAACCAATAAATAATATTTTAGATCCGTAAAATCTATCGTGTTTTTGAATATTCTAATTCATCATTTGCAATTCGCTCGCCCTACAGAAGACTTCGTTTTACTTAAGAAATTATCTCTAAGAGCACTTTACTATAATTGCTCCATGCCAAAGGAGGTTCGTCGTATTTTAAATAGGGAGCCATTCACAACCCTTGCGTATCCCTGAACAGGTGACTTTCCTGGGAATATTAATTCGAGTCAGACGCGTCAGCTAAAATTAAATACTTTCTAATACTTTTTCACGAAGTGCAGCGGAGCGTATTAATTGGATATAATTAATAATTATAAATAATCTGATTGATTAATTCTTTTATAATCCTAATATTATACTTACTTTTTTGATTTTCATAAAATTGTTTCTTAAATTCATTTGAAATTCATTTCTTATTGTAATGATTTATCCAATAAAATAGATAAAATCTTGTTTAAAATAAATGACAGAGTTGTAGTTTGCCTTTTTTTCATATTTCGAATTACATGGTAAAAAAATTGATGTATATATCAAAATAATATTGTTTCCTATTTTAATTTCATTCGCGACGTTGCAATAAAGAAAACGTCAGCGATACTGCAAGCTTAAAAATACTACTGGTAATTGAATAAAGTTAAATTACTTTTAAAAAATATAACGCCTTTTTAATTTTTTGTTGGATGAATAAAAGATTTGATTTATTTAAACTAATAGTTAGTTTAAAAAAATCAAATCTTTTATTTTATTTAACAGTTTATTCATCATTTTGCGAGCCACAATGCAACCTTTTAATTGGATACCGTTTCATGTTATTCCATATGTCGTTTACTCCAATCTGGAATTACTTTAAAATATGCGTCTAAATAGATAAATACGACTTAAGTATTTAGTAAATATTTATACATTGCATGGAAATGGCTGAAATCGCATTTAAAATTAGTAAACCTTTGTGTCAAATTATGAAACTATTCTTGTGTGTGTATCTACATATACATCTACTCACTCATCTAAAGCTTCTATACAAGTTAAACAAAGGTACCTAATTTCCTTCGTCAACCGCAGTCAAATAATGTACATCTTGTAATATCAAGGCTATATTCATCGAAATTAATTGCAATTCGAACAATCAAACTCAGCTCGAATTACTCAGGTGGAGCTTATTTAATTATCTCCCATCATAATTGGTAACCACTTGATCTCATTATGCCAATATTTCCTATTAGCAAGATGTAAATCTTCGAGTTGCTAATTTAATTTTCATATCGTGATAAAGCTAATAGAAGCTCTTTTGATTAATCTGTGAAAATACATGATATCATTAACCCTCAAATTTAAATCTACAACTGACTTAAGATGCTTCACTATGGTTTCTTAATAAGTATACCATTCTTATTGTTCTCGTTTACTTTTCTAAATTCTCCACATTGGAAAAGTACTACTGCTAAATTTATTTGCACCACTTTGTATAAGATTGTTGTTGTCAGTTACACGTACAATTAAATATTGGACGGCAACGTCATAAGTCATAATAAGTTTTTATTTATTTATACAAATTGTGGTCTTCTTTTAAAATTCAATTCAATTACTCTATAATAAACTTATATATATGCTATACAATTTACCTTTGTAATTTAAAAATAAAAAAGACCCTACTAAATTAAAAACACATTTTTTAATTATTATTGTCTTGACCAATTGGTCTAGTTACTTTTTTAAAGAGCAAAGTTGTAGATCTCCGTTTTTTATTTACTACATACATTTACGTAGCCAAGTACCTAAGGAAAATAAGGAAGGCAATTGGCGGTACCTATTTATATGTAAAGGTATTTAAACGATCGCGTGACGGCTTCGCATGTTCTATCTGGATGAGGATAAGAGTTATTCAGTAATAGATTATTTTGCCTTGCTATATCTACTTTGTTCAATTACTTTATCATTCAACATTTCATTACCTCCTAAAATGGTTATATTTCCTTTAAATTTCATTAGCTATCATTTAAAACTTTCGGTATAATTACTGATAAGTTTATATGTAATAAAAATATTTTCTGTTTTCTTGTATTATAGATACTAAATAGTCTATCTAATTAATTATGCTCATAATTTTTAACTCTGAAAATTCTATAAGAAAATGATGTGATTCTATGTCAAGATTGAATTCTCTTTGCTCGGATGATGATGACCATCCGAGCGAAGTCCCAGTTGCATATTCAACGTTGACGCTATTTGGTGAATTTAAGAATCCTGATTCCACCATCTGAACTCCGCAATCCAAGCCGCAAGTAATCGGAGCCATCCCTAGATGAGTTACTTACTGCTAAACATAAATATACGTAAAGATGCCCTTGATTTACTCGATCCCTATTTGAAACAACGTACTTAAATACAAAACACTGAAACAAGTTAAGAAATAACTGGAGGAACTTTGTTCACATCAGACTCTGTGGTTGAGCTGTGTGTGTGTTTGTTATAGGCGAGATCTTTGTTACAATTTCAGAGTTTAACGAGTGGCTTAATTAATTAACTTTACTAAAGTTTTTACAAGTTGTTTAAATTAATGTTGCTCGCTACCTATGTGAGTCTTTTCTATTTTTATTCATTTTAGTTTATAAATTACAAAACGAATATAATATATTTATTAAGGTTTTGTTTAAACCATAATATTATACTAAAAGTAAACTACACACATAATTTGAGAAATTAAACATAAGGATTATATTTGAAATTGCTTTTATTGTATACTAAATTAATACAACCATCAAATAACAAACATATACAACCATCCATCCTTCCATCCATATAAACTTTCGTATTTATAATATTAGTAGGATATACCTAGTTAAGCAACTTAGTTACTAGTGAGCATCTGGTATTAAAAGACTGACCAACAAAACTTTTTAAGACTTAGTAAATTGTTAGCATTAAGCATCATAAAAGTCTGTCAATTGTAACAACTAACCACATGCATTTTATTCCAGGGTGTATTAAAATGTAATAAAAAATATAAACAATTAAAAAAGGCATATGTAAACATGTAACTATTGTGAAGAGAAAAGCGCATATCTCAAAATATCGACTTTTTATATTCTCATACTTAGATTTATGCATAAAAATATATATTCTTCACTTTTCTATATAATATCTATTATATTTCGTAATTTTATCTAATACTAGCGGTGCCCGCGACTTATATCGCGTAGAATTTAGTGGCACCATCTGACAAAAATTGGTCGTACCAAATAGGAAACCTTTCTGGGCTCATGCACAACATTGCTTAAGATCATCTAATGATGAAATGCATAGTTTACGGTTCTGTAAAGGACATACAGACAACTATTCATTTTTATATATAGTATAGAATATACATTTTTGCTTCAAATACGGTAAATTTTATTTTAAATCAAATATTGATAGCTTACGTCTGAATGTGATTAACATTCTAAGGAAGTGATTTTGACATAATAATTTATTATCTAATAAAGTTTTACATTACATATACTTTGCCAAGAATAATTTCAAATATAATTCAAAATCACAGAGTTATAAAACAATACATATAATATTCATAGCGAAAGATAAAAGGGGAGGGCAAAGTCAATCTGCATCATATAATAAATATATAAGTGTAAATTACACAAACTGAGTTAGCCCCTCTAAGTTCGAGAGTCGAGGCTTGTGTTATGGAATACTAACTCAACGAGACTATATTTTATAACAAATAAACGTAAGTATAAATAAACATTCAAGACCCAGACCAATAAGAAAGATAAGTGTAATTTTTCGATCATGGCCTGCCCGGGGAGTTGAACCCTCGAAATGGACACTCACAATAACCATTACAACACAGAGGTCGTCAAAGTTGCCATAAATATAACTTGTATCATTTCTGATCATTTATTTTCCTTCAACTATGCATGGTAGTAAAACGAATACGATGGCTCTCTTGAGGACCTTTTAACTTAATAACATAATCGAGGGCACTAGGACAATTTAGGTTCTTTACCCTTTCGCTTACATTAAAGCAGATAAAATTATATAATATCGATTGAAATAATATAAATGAACGCAGAGAAATGAGAATCACAAATAAATTGAGTTAATTAGCATCTAAAGTCAGTTCAAGATTTGTGCTGTAGAAGATGTACTTAAACCAACGAGTATATAACGTGTACATATACAGATAAACATCGATAAATAATCATCGGCCAAATGCCAGTCGGATTCGCGCACGAAGGGGAGCCCTTAACATTACGAGTATACGAGTATATAATTAATTGAAAAATATCACGTTGCTGTATGGGACACTAAATTATTTATTGTATTTGTTTTTAGAATTTTTTATTATGGCGGCAACAAAAATATATACATCATCTTTGAAAATTTTAACTTTCTATCTATGACGATTCATGAAATATAGCCTAGTGAAAGACGGACATAAAGACAGACGGATGGACGGCGAAGTCTTAGTAATAGAGTCCCGTCTTACCCTTTGGGCCTAACCCTAAAAAATAATTATCCGTCATGATCTTGATTACCGTGGTCGTCAATAAACTTGAAATTAGACAATATGTATAAAACAAAGCTTTAATTGACATTATCAAATAATATATTAAAGGAAATATTATTCAAAATGGTACTTCTAGTCAAAATATTAACTAGTTTGAGTTCAACTAACTTTCCTCACTTGGTAATTATCTGCTTGTTTCGGGACAATTATTCCAAATTCCAGGAATATTAAATCCATCGGATACTACCGTCTGGGTGGAAAATTAATTAACGTTTCGTTAATACTTTTGAAATCTTTGATTTTAGGTTTAATTACACGACCTTTTATCTTAAAGATATCAAAATTAATAGAATATTTTATAAAAGGTGCGCTAAATTTAACTGTTCAATATCTCAACTAACTTTATAACATAAAAAATATATTATTTTACGTTTTAAACATAAAAATAGCCCGTTAACAGCATTATTTGATTACTCGATTATCGCTTACAAAAGTTGGAAAGTGATAAACAACGTAAGATCATTTGTTATCAGAATATGTTGAAGGCGAAAAGAAAACATGAAACCGCGTGGCACAGTTATTAATAAATAAATAATATTTATTTTTTTATCGGAACTATTACCTTTAATTGCGCTGTCCAAAGTAAACATATTTTTCAGATCAGCTAAGTAATCTCAAATATTGAACTCAAATAAACAATACAAAGATTCGGTTTTATTCTTTAATATTTACTTAATTTTACTACAAATAATGTTATTTTATGTTTATTTAAAATAAGTTCACATTCTTAGAATCAATTAATGAAACACTTTCTTTTTATCACATATAAACCTATAAAAAATATATGTAGTGTGCGTGCGTGTGCACTCATTATCTATCCTAAAAAAATTGTATTACATATTTGAGTCCATGCTTAACAGTAATCGATTAAAATATATAATAAAATTAAAAAGTATTTTACAAATAGACCGATATATATGTACATAGAGATTAAAAAAAATTGAGAACTCTTATGCAATCTTAGTAATTATAACTAAATAACCAAATCATCAACAAGAAAATAATACTCAATACCGTCGTTTTGCCTTTTTAACATTAGAGCGAAACCATTAAAACGAAGATCCCATTAACAAACAGTATACCTGGAAATATTTTTCTAATAACTAATTATAAAAATACTGGCTTATATTTATCGTTTCGATTCGTTTCGAATGCTTGTTTGCCTGCTTTGTCATATAAAAGTTCTAAACTACGTACAAATATTAGTGGTAAAAAACTTTCTTTCATTTCAAAGTTATAATTATGTTCTTTGCAAAGTTACATAATAAGTACACGATCATACTTTAGTATATAGATACACCCTATTTTTCAGGCTGACAATACAAAAACTTTCCCAACTTATGACAACCAAAAGATTGCAGCGATATTTTCCCAAGTTTTTATATTTCTTGGTAAAAGTATTTTTGCTCATATTGAATTTTGAGTACCCTTTGCAATTTTTTTAGTTTATTTATAATATGTATATAAAATTAATATTACATTTGGTTTCTTATTATTTTGATAATTAAATGAACATGAAAACAAACATTTCGATCTAGATATAAAATGTTTGTCTTTTTGTAGATATTAACTATATTATTATATTACCAATGTTTAGTATCACTGTATATTATGTTTTAAAATTGAATTAAACAAATAGATATTTTATATCGAATTTATTAAGCCACTTATTTGCCTTTACAAGAATGACGACATGAGAAGAAGGCTGGTGTTAAAAAAATATATACATATTTATAAATATATTAGCATTATTAATTCAATACTATCCACTTATACGTACTTTCAAAAAGAATTACATTATTTTATAATACACATTACTTCAAACCAATTAAAAGTTTAATTACATTTTTTCTTTTTTGAATGAAGTGGAAGGATTGGAGCAATAGTTCAGTTGGTTACAGCACAATTTCTGTACCCCTATGAAAACGAACGTGCGCAGTGACTAAATAACTTTAGACCAAAGTGGGTTTGTATCCGTTATTTAATCTGTCACCTTAATGCAATAGCATAAGAGCTCATTTTCAATGCTCACAACTTCTAAATTAAAAGGCAACTTGCGACGTTGGGCACGTAAACAGACGAAGAGTATAATACATATAGAACAGTGAGGATGTATTAAGTTAGTTATCTGTTGGTAAATCCCCTTTGTTGCGGTTCTTGGATCGGTGGTGTGGGTGTATGTCATAACACAAACGGTTTGATTTATTTTGGTACGATTGACATAATTTTGATAGTAAAATACGGTACGAAAGTGCAAAAATTGAATATTGATTTATGGTGTACTGTATATGATATGAATTTATGTAATCTTTAAGCCGGATATGAATCTCCCTTAGACATAAAATTTAAGGATTTTATATTCAAAGGAGTTAGTATTTTTACCCTTGAGCCTCTATTAGGTCTCTTTAGATATCGCCTGCTATTCGCCGTGGTCTTAAGTTACGATTTCTAGTGAATTTTATTGTATTTTTTTTTTTCGGTTAATATAAGGTAAATTTTCACAAAAAATTCTGCGACTTAGCGGAAATTGGGAGGACTTTCCAATATCCTCTTTCAAGGACAAATTTCCAAATTAAATAAAAGAAATTTGGAACTCATGTTTGTGATAGATCTTAAAATTATTTAAGATTTATATCCCTCAGGAACCGTACATTTACCGGGATAAATTATAGCCTATCTTTTATTCTAAGTCATCGTCCATCGCTGTGCCAAATTTCATCCAGATCCATTAGGTAGTTTTTGTGTGATGCGATAAAAACATACAGATAGACAAAAATTTTAAAAACAAAGCCCCTTCTATAGCCCCTATATATTTTTTTCTTAAATATGCCCCATGTACAGACATAGCTCAGTTACAATTTTATTATATGTATAGATGTAAAGGTCTGAGCTAAGACAAATTGGAAACCCCTCACTTTTTTACTCGCGTCTCGTTTCATTTATTTATTTTTAGTCACTGTGGATAATTGGAAAATCACATTTGAAATCTCGACCTCTAAATTGAATATTTGATATTTCAAAAAAAAATTCTTTTGGAGCTTTATTTATGTCAAATACTTCTACCTCAATTATGTTTTCTTGAATTCACAATCATAAAAAATATTTTATGAATCATAATTTACAAGTATAACATTATTTTGAGTGGTCTTGTAAAAATAAATCAGTTGAATGCCGTGGAGGAGTTATCAAACTAAACCGAAGCGGATATTGAGTGGACGGGACATCGCTCGTCGTCTCAGAATATCAAAGGCGCCTCACCCGAGACAGATACATTTCTAACTTCCATCACTGAGATGCTCAGAGACGTTTTCAAAACGATTAGTACTTATTGTGATTACAATACAACGTTTACTATTAAAATTTATAGTATTGATTTCGAATTGCTATGGAAATTATTCTGCCAACTCTAACCTGTATCATATTTATACGTATATAATGAGATTTTATTTTTTTACGATCCTTATTTTTTTACTTATTTGTATAAACAGTATCACGTCTTTACTCCTTACGGGGTAGACAGACGGGCTTGCAGAATGGCTTATTGCTGGAATGGAGATTCAGGTATAGTGTTATATTATTATGTGTATGTATATACAGATTTCTATATATAGGTTGCTAGTTCATGGTTAGAATAAAAAATAGCCAGTAAAATACCCAGTTTTAAGCCCATTCTCTTGACTGAATTTTACAATCTGAGCGTGAAATAAACAGCTGGCACGTTCTAATTTTGTCTTCCGCTGCCAGACCAGCATGGAACTAAACTATTAATCTGATTATCCTTGTAATATTTCGATTAATTAATGGCAAAGTCCATCAATCATCCTAATAACTACGAGTAGTCTTATTATCAAGGCCATACACAGATTTTACTGAAATTGATCCATTTTAATCTACATATTGGCTTGGAAGTGGTCTCAGGGGCATTGTCGTCTGCTGTCGTTATTCAGAAAAGAATCGTACCTCTGGTAAAACTCTGTTAGATTTCATGCTAGATACACGTGGCCGTTTCGAAATTTGCCTTAATTTTTGAGCTAACTAAAATATGAAAACTATATTTTTGTGTTTATTGTCACTTATAAGTCTAAACTTTCTATGTACAATAAATTTCACGGAGCAGTTCTTGAAAAATAAAATTAACAATAATTTAAAAAGAAACAATTTTGAAAATGTTAAAAGAAGTCACATTCACTACAACTACACGTCGTATTATGGAATGCGGATGAAAAGAGAGGATGGGGAATCAAACAAAACGGTCCCTGTGGAGCTGCGAATCACGTCCACCGAAACAAAAAACAATTCGGAATGTGGCAATTGCAGTAGCGACGAACATGCGAAATTGCTTGCAGAGTTTAAGAGTCACTGGCCAGTAGAGAACTGGAAAAATACTGGTTACTTTACCGAAGATTACCTAAATTTAATTAACGACCACTGGCTTCGCTTCCATCCTCCATCGGAGACCATACAGAAGCTTCTAGGAGGCCTGTACCTAATTTTTTCCACAGTAGGCTCCTGGGGTAATGTGATCGTCTTATTTATGTACATAAGGTAAGCAAAAACTTAAATAACATCTAAATTCTTGAACAAATGGCTACCCTTTGAGCTAGGACGGGCTGTTTTGCCACTCTGATGAAAATCGCTAATAACGCGGGTTGGGCTTTTGAACTTCGAGTTTCATTATTTTTCATTACAAAATTACAGACCCGAAAATTCTCGTTAAACCTGCAAATGTTTTATAACTATACAATACCTTTTATGCAACCAATGTTATTAATGACAGGATTTTATTCAAACAGTAATCAGTTGACATTTACAATTACAAAATTCTAATTTACAAAAGATGAATCGTTAGCTAGAAAAAAATAAACATTACCCCTTACCCTTGTTAACTAACAATTATTATCAGTTCAGTTATGTAGGAATTGCTTTGTTTTATTGTAATTATAATCATAATACAATTTGTACAATTTTATAACTCGTATGCATTACATAAATTAATCATCCAATTTCAAATTATAGTATCAAATTTCCAACTTACTTCCTGCATCACAAAATATTATATTTCTCTATTAATTTCTCTATTAAACATGCCCAAAACTATTAAAATTATTCCTAATAGAAGTAGTTATTTTCGTTGTAGAAATTTTGGCAAGCTTGTTTCTCGGACTGTCGTTTATGTCAACCAAATGCCGCAGGGAATACTTAAATTTATAAATCATATTGTAATTAGTAGTTTTTACCCGAGGTTTATATTATTTATTTAATTAAATTAATTAATTTAATTCGTATTGTCATCTAAAAACATTAAATTATAAAAAAATAAGTACTTCGCTTTAAAATATTGTTAAATACATTATTACTAACATAATTTTAATTAATACATAAAAGTAATAAATTATGATTTCGTAGTCCATTAGTTACTTAATTATAGTTTAAATACATAAAAACAGTATAAAAACAGTCTTTTTAAAGACGCATATATATGTACATATTAAAATGTATATATGCGTCCATGTATCGTGCGTAAATGTTCTATGAATGTATATATACATTCATAGAACATTTAGATAAAACAAAAATACCAACTCAGTTTCAATGCCATTTCTCATCGTACAAAACAGATAAGTTCATGCTTACAAATGAAAAGAACCAAGTGGCAAGTTTAGTTAAAAACATCCAACAACTTTTATACATCTCGTTACAAAATACGCTGAAAGCTTGTACAGATTTATTTACTCTTTAAAATTGAAAAGTTTTCTTAAGTTTAAAGTGCAGTTCACCTGTCAAAAGATTTTTAGTCGATTTTGATATTTTCGTGTATCTATTGTGTTTTACTATAAAATAAGTTATCTGTCAGTCAGTCACAATCAATAACGGAAGAGTTTTATGTATAGATAAACAAACCCAGGGCAATTAGAAAAAGACCATTTTCCCTAATAACCTGACCGGGATTCGACCCCGGGACCTCATAGTTGAGATGCAAAGACTGTAAACTTTGACTTTTTCTTTAAATAATACTTATTATAATATAGAAATTATTTTGTGCATAGCCTATGATATCTTAAAAAGACTTTTAGAAAGCTGACTTCTGGAAAACAGAAAATAAGGAATGATATATTGACAGAACCAAAATACTCGTAAAACCTGTCCTGAAATAGGTAATAATTTTTAAAGACAGATTTAATTTAAAGAAAACTATATTATACCACTAAAAATTAAGTGACTGGGTGCATGCCATTCTATTGGAAGCTTAGATTGGAAGGAAATAAATATCAACTTTTCAATTAATAAAACGATTTAATATACAATTCTTAGCTCTTCGCAAATAGTGTGGAATATTCCTTTAAAATTTAAATTCTTTAGAAACTTGAATGTAACGAAACTTCCAGTAGAAACTCAAAAGGTTCCACTTAATACATACATTTAAGAAAATATTTGCTTTTAAAATTATTCTATATTATTATTTAATATACATATAGTCAATTACTTTCTTTGAATAATATAAAAACAATACTTTGATATAGGATTGTCTCTGCATACTACCTGTTGTCCCAAACTCAAGCTGACACGTACACAGCGCTCGCATAGCGAAGCATTTTCTCTTGGTGATCGTCGCGGACGGTCGTGCCCTACGCGCTAAAAATCATACTCTTACGCACGTTACAATAATGTACAAAATAATTCAACTCATTCTTATCTTGTTATCGGCCATTGTACAGTGTTATAATATAAACTATTCAACATACAGTGAAAGTGTAGTTTCGACCGAAGAAAACAGTATTGTAAACAGTGTTCATACTATCCAATCAGTGATTTTAAAACGTTTTAAGTGTCACAGTGATATTTTGTGGGGTCAATCGGATAATATAAAGTTATGGAAGAAACGTAGAAGAATATTACAGGCCACTAAAGCGATGAGTGACAAGGTTAAATTAAGGGAAAAACTTAGTCCTAGGATACGTAGAGGAGTGGTTGATTCTCGCTCTTTAAATGTAGTGCAAACTAGATCTAGTTTAACTGTTTCACAGGAGACTCCTATGTCATTAGTGGCAAGGTTTAAAAAAGAGTGGCCCGAGAGGCTTTGGAGGGAGAAGGGGTTGTACACGGACGATTATCTGGTGTTGATAAATTCTCACTGGCTGCATTTCCCGCCGCCTGATCCCAGGTTGAATTATGCTCTCGGCAGCCTCTACACAGTGATAGCAGCTGTCGGCTGCTTTGGAAATGCTCTTGTTCTTATCATGTACCTTAGGTATGTACACCAGAATTGCATCGTTATTTTCATAGTACAATCACACAAAAAACCCCAGACAAAATTCAACCTAAAAGTATCCATGCATATAATCTGCACTTATGTAAATCGATTTTACTTGCATTTTAGTTACTAAAAATATGCCCTTGTTAATTAAAACTAACTGCTCAAATATTTGATCTTGGCATGTAACAGTTAATTGCTATTTGCGATAATTAACGGGTAATTATATTGGAAATTCCTTTAGGTAATTATTACTAACGGTAATATTGAGTAAGTATACGGTAATAAACTACAACAGAAAAATATTTCGGTACAAATATTCTAATTCATTTTGAAACATATTTATTAAAATTATAATTTTAAACGTGACAATTACATACATACGTAGATGTTATAGTTATCACGTTGAGATTAAATGTGAGTTTAAATAGTCCCTTCCTACATCCCTTTGAAAGGCTAACAAGGGTATGATAATATATCAGGTCGGCTTTCAATATATGCATTGTACTGTATACTGTTATCTAGTTAGCCTTTGTTACCCAAGTACCATCGTGAGCCATACAACAAGACCCTACATATAGAAGAGTAAAAATATTCTCTGAAATTTAAAAAATATACAAAATTGTACTAACCACTGTTTAGACAAAAAACGAATTTAAAACCTAATAAATATTAATTCTAATTTCTGTAACGATAACTATAATATGCTTTTAAATACTAATTAACTAATTAAAATAATTAATTCTTTTTCATCGAATTCCGTAAAAGCTAAAATTTTTGCTCAAGTACAACAGCAAATTTACTTATTGCGATCTTACAAATCAAGAAACTATAATGGTGTTTTTATTTTTTACTTAAAAGCCTCCATTTGCTACGAGTACGTATATAGTGTTTAACAATAATAGTCTAAAACAAAATTGATTATATACTCTTTTGTAACATTTTTTACTGAAATTTAGTAATATTTGACTTTAAAAATTGAATCAATTTTTGAAAAAAAATCCTTAAAATAATTTTTTTTGCCATTCGGGAAACATAATAGGTCTGTGTTACTTCAGAAGGTCTAGTCTAAATATGTACCACATTTCATCAAAATCTGTCCAGGTATTGCTTTATTTCTTACAAACTTAACCTTTTGTCTTTGTAACATTGTTTAAGACTCTGTAAAATAAAAGTCTATAAATAAAGTATTGATTTCGTATATTTTCATATAAGTCGGCCCAGTTTTCTGGGAGAAGTGCGAAACAAACAAACACATTAATAATAGGAAGGGTGAAGATGGATTGTTACAAACAGAGAAACTGAACCGTTATCAATTATTCTTTGTCTTAATAAATAAGAAGCATATTCTTTACGTACATAAATTATCTCCTTTTTAAATTGGTTAATTAGTACTTTACTCTGTTTTATTGCTCGCAATCGTGTAAAAATAATCATCCATTAAAAATTGTAGTTGTTTTACACTTTCTGAACGAAATCTTTAGGTTGTACCTCAGATTTGTGATTGTAAGTTATTACTATTGATCACGTTGCCTCGATTATAAATCAAATGTTGCTTTAACTCTGAAATTATTCTTAAATAAAATTATTCTCAGTCCTGATTACTAATATGATAAATATAGGTGTATATGTTAGAAAGACATGGATGAAGATTTATGGAAAGTTACGATTGCAATGATTTATTTTTTCGATTGGTACTATTATTTGAATTACAATAACTTTTGAATATTAATAGTAAAATGTCAAAAGGTTCATCAATTGATGAAGTAAAAAGAAATATTTTAGGAATATATCACTTTAACAACGCAATAAATCTATCATTCTGTCCTATTCTTATCTGAGAATGAGCTACGATCGTAGTACTTTTGTAGACCTCGTAGCATTGGCGTAGAACTGTTGGAATTTCGCTTACGTTTGTTGGCAAAAAAGTGCTTTTGTTTTCAATTGAAATGTGTATCGTTGGTCGGTAAAATAACGAAAAATTATAAAATATTGAGAAATGAGCTTAAAAAGAAAAAAATCATATTGTTAGTAGGTATAAAAAAGGCATAATGATTTACTTTAAATTACATTTTATATGATATTTCATATTCGTATGATTACAGTCAAGTTAAAAATCTGATCATAACAGATTTTACGAAATATGGAGTAAAATATCGAAGTACGTGCCTGTCAATATCAGAAGGGTATTTCAGCCTATATTTGGGCACTTAAAATAACGTCATAAGATAAAAAGAAATTCTTCTTCTTTTTTGTTATTTCTTTTAAGGAAATACCATTTTGCTGTTGCATTTAATAATATGAGCGAGTCTTTTAATAAAAGAACTGATAAGATAGTCAGTGAAACAAATCAAATAGGTAACAAAGTTAAGCTCAAAAACAATTACTTATTATGCAACAGTTACTTACTTAACTAACAGTAGTTTGATTATGAGATTGCTTGCTTAATATTTAATCGTAGTTCCTGTTGATGAATACGAAAATTTTTGTCAGAAATTATTCATTTGAAAAAATTGTACGAAGTTACAATAATTGACAATTAAAAAAAAGCTTAAATGATTTGATGTTATTTTTAAATAACTCGAGTGCGCCTTAACGATTCAAGTTTTTACTTAATGTCAATTAATTTATTAAAAGTAATTTGAATATGTGTTATAGCGTGACAAAAGTTACCGATACATGTGACGATAACTGAGTATATCTATATTATTTCCATACTCATTCCCGAGGCGATGAAACATAAATTTAAAATCAGCAAATTGGAGTCTTATGAGGCTTTTAAGATAATAGAAGAAGACCACAGAAGACCGAAACCTGAGTGGCGGTTATCAGCCGTCATTCTCCGTCCGGTGAGTGGGGGAGCCGGGGGCCCAACTTCTTTTTTACAGGCCGGCAACGCTTCTGTAACCCCGTGGGTGTTGCAGTAGTCTATGGGTGGCGGTGATCACTTAACATCTCGTGAGCCGCCTGCTCGTTTGCCTCCCTCTGACATAAAAAAAAAATACATTTCTTATCTACAACTCTTAAAATGCTTTTTGTTTTTAATGTCAATCTTATAATAACAAATCTAAAATAACTTTAGTCGTAAAGCTTAATTGCCAAATAAACACTTGCAAAATTCCCAGCTTTATAGTAATATTTTTTCTTTCAGTCAACTTCATTCAATCTCCTTTGTAAGAATTATATACATACAAATAATAGTATATACGGACAAATATGTCAGTAAGTTCGAGACTTGTGGTATAGAATACTAACGATGCTATATTTTATAACAAATATACATTAAGAAAACAAAAATCATTATTTACCATCTTATTGACCGAAGATCAAATACGGGATCTCCGGATAGCGGGCGTGTTAACTCTGGAGTCATCAAAATGAAATGAAATATTTTTCTTATATCATTGTATATTCAACTAAAAGAGAAATAATGAAGAAACTTTTATTAACAATAAATTATCAACTATTTAATTTTACTAGGAAGATGGATGATACTCGTGTTAAAATTTAAAACTGACTGCTACCCAAGAGAGCGGTGACCGGGTTCGATCCCCGGTCAAGTCATAATATAAAATAAATCAAGAATAGCTATATATATATATATACATATATATATATATATATATAATATTAATGGATTTCGACAAATTATAGAATTTCGACAATCATATTATTATCCCGACAGTCTTAACGATATTGCGATTGTTTGTATTTGGTATAAAACTTTACATTTTTTTTAATAATCACCTCTAGTATAAAAAAATATAAAATGTGAGATATGAATTCTTACATTCTTTATACTACTTTTAGACAGGTATCATAAGTAATGTTATGTATGTAATATAATTTTTCTTGTCAGAATTCTCGTCATGAATTTTTGGAAATTGATCATAGGTATCACTTGTAATGTGAAAAGCGAGCGGACTTGACTATCGATTTCACGTCACCTATATCTTATTGTTATCTTCTTAATAATAATTTCATCTTCTTCTTTAAGTGCCCCTTCATTACTGAAGATTGGCCGTTAGCTCCTTAAATCGCGGCTATAATTTACGTCTAGTTACGGCTTCCTTGAGAATACCTCTAAATAATAATTTACGTCTATTTGATCACGACTTTGTTTGAGCAAAAAATTATATATCTAAGTAAATTCTTTGAAAATCATTTTCAAATAAAATGTATTGATATCGAGTTATTAGAATTTATGCTAAAAAATGAAATACTTATCATCCAAGCTTGTCCACAAACCTCTAAATAAATTTGTACTAGGACGTCATCCACTTTTATTCACTGTAATTGTAGACAACCTCTTTAATAAAATTATATCACAAAATTAACGTACACGACATGGTTTTTTAATTGAAAATATTTTTAAAAGAGTAATTACAAATTCCTCGAGTAACAGGAAGTCGCATAAAAGGTCTGCTCGTTACCGTCGTCATATTTTTTTCTTAAGAAAAGTACAAGTGGTTCGCGACACAGTGCTTCCTTGAGAATAAATTTTATACGATTCAGTGCTCGTTACTCTTTGAGAATCCGTCCTTTAGTATTGAAATAAAGCCATTATTTTCATCGTTTGTTTATAGTCTACATTAAATCCTTTTTTAATAAATTCCAAGGAAAAATTACCAGAACTTCAGATACAAGTTTCTAGTGAGTTAAAAATTGAATGAAATGTATATGAGTACTTTCTGACCTACTATCCACAGCTTTCTTATAAGTAAAAGGAAAGGTAACATAAATTATTAAAACCCTAGTGGTATGAGCCTGCTGCATGATTTTTTCGCCTGCAGCATGCATTTGCTGGCTCGACCGGGGCAGTACCACACTTGCACAGTAGACGGCTATTAGCCGCCATGCTCCGTCTAGTGAGTGGAAGAGCCGAAGGCCCAACTTCCCCGCCCTCTCCATTTGGGGGTGGTGTTTTAAAGGCCATATAATTTTAATTTAAACCATGCCCGGGATCATAAAATAATGTGACCTTAGCCTATCAATACAATAATAAACCAAAAGGTATAATATCTACCTATTAATAGCGTTTTTTGTCGTTGAATTATTGGTAGGTGCATTTTTTGTAAACAAAACAATATTTAGGTCGGTCTAAAGAGTCAGATTGATTAAAATATTTAACAAACAAAAAATGGATGTCGATTAGTTAAATGTCCGGTAATTGGCGTTACTATGTATAAATACATTCATATGTATGCCTACACATACCTATGTGTGGGCAAAGCACGTCAACGAGGCCCCTTTTCTTTCGTTCCCAAGATGTTTCCAATAAGTAGATACGTCTATCAAAGATACTTTGATAGGACATTTCTTCTCTTCGTAGTGATTTTTTTAAAAAAGCATAGGTAATATCTAAAGCTTCTTACTTAAAGATGCCTCAAGAGACTTCTAAGTGTATCACTTAGACGAAAAGGGAAGCCCCTTCAGCTGAAAAATGTTATTTACTAATTGTTCACAAAGTGTATATAATTAAAAGGTATATTTATTTTTTGACATCTAAGATTGCGACAGTAATTGCTGTAAAAAATTGATTCCACAAGGTACTACAGCTAAGCGCTTTCTTATATGATAATAACTAGAACTAGCTGACCCGGGCCCGCTTCGTTCATTATAAAAGAACGAAGTAAGAACCTGTTTATAAAGTGGTGTATAATTTCAAATATATTTTATAGTATTTATTAATTCATATATTGTACAGTACAATTTGAATCTGTATAAAATAGCAGAATTAACATATGCATTTTATTAGTTAAGATTAATACTGAACAGAAGAAAAGCGCCTTGAAAGCAGCGTAATATTTTTAATTGAAATTTTATAAACACATTTTACTATATTTAAACACCATCTTAGACCAATGGACAATCACTTCAATATTGGTAAAGCGCCAACTATTGAGAAAATGTTTTATTTTTGTTCACTTGTGTTGACAAAATAAACAAGATTTTATAATTTTGGATTTGTTCACAACGAGAAAAGGAAAACTAAAACAAACAATAACGGACAAAAATTATGGAGAAAAGAAAACTTTGCTAAGGACTGGATACGTAGCCTTAGCATTTTAATGATCTGTGGCCTAAGCTTATTGAAGTTGTGTGTCTTACAAACAACGCTAGCGGCTGATTTATTCTTGGTGACGAAATATCGAATTAATTTTGTAAATTAAATGTTTGAAAAAATTAAATATAAAGGATAAACTTCAAAAATTCCTGAAACCAGTTTTTAGTATTTTTTAATATTAAGCACTTGAACTAAATTTCGAAGTGATCGGATAAACTTTTTTTTTTCATACAAAGTTTACCCTGCCCTTTTTTGTATTTAAGGGTTGAATTAAAAAAAAATCTTTTATTTATAACACTATGTGGTAAAATCACACTTCTATCCAAATATGATTTTTTTATACGACGAATTTTTTGACTTGGTTCTTTTCGACCCCTTTTTACCTCTAAAAAAACAAAATTACGTAAAACCGAATTTGATTATTTTTGTTAAAGAGCATTTGACACCCTTTTTCACCTCTTTAGGGGATGATTATTGTAAAATCCTTTCTTATCTGAACACTACGTGATAACATAATATTGCTGTCCAAATTTCAAGTTTATAGCTTCTAGAGTTTGGGCTGAGCGTTGATGGATCAGTCACCCTTGTTCTTTTATATATGTATATATAGATAAGTACGTACGTACGCGTCTCCGAGTTTTTGTTTCCTTCCGAGATGTCTCAAGCGTAGGTAAAAGAAGCAGTTAATTTTACGTGTATGCGCGATGTACGTGTTCCAATTAAAATTAACCTACCTTCATGTTATAAAGTAGGTATATATTTTCGAGACAGCAGTCCACCGCATTTAATCATAAAATTAGAGTCGTTTGCTAATTTATTTAAAGTCAGGCTATTTACATATGTTACTCAATTTATACATGTCTGAATAAATTCATCTTAAAAATAAAAGGCATGTATGAGGAGAATAAAGACAAAATGTGTAAATGGAGATCCATGATTTTCACCTACTTTCGTAGCAAACAGAGCTTGTTTTCTCATAAAGATTTGATATTTATAATGAGTAAATAATAAATATGAAAAATGGCATCTATTACATGCAGTTATTTCAGTCGGTTTTATAAAAACGTATTAGAAATTAAATGGAAATATTATTTCGTCATTGTACTCAGTAAGTACTTTTAGGTATTTAAAAACCGCAATCGGATTCTGTTCAATCTGACGAAAGTCCCTGAGTTAATCAGGCCCGGCAATTTAAGCAATTCACTTAATGGATGATGGGGACATTTCCATAATAGAGTTTTGTTTTTCATGGACTCGGGGATTATTCAGTACAGGAGAAAAGTTAAAATTGGTTAACCACATTATGAGTTGCGAGCGTATACTCGAACAAATAAGATAACTCCTCATATATCTGAATATCTAATTTGAATACGAGAGTGAGATTGTTCGTAACCTACATCATAAATCTTATATTATTTGTAAATCGCGCACATGTGGTACAAAAGATCAAAGACATTGATTGATGTGTTTCAGATGCCGCAGTCTGCGCACTCCTGGCAATATCCTCGTCGCAAATCTGGCTCTTAGTGACTTTTTGATGCTGGCTAAAACGCCAGTCTTCGTTTTCAATTCTTTCTACCTGGGTCCAGCGTTAGGAAAAACTGGTATGTTTTTATACAATATATTAGTTAGATTAAATTATTACGTTGATAATACTAGCAAATAAAGAAAACTAAATAAAAATTATCGTTATAATTTTAAAATCTCATTGGAATTTATCATCAATATGTACTTGTAACATTTCTGTTCCAGGTTGCCTTATTTACGGATTCCTGGGCGGTCTGACAGGCGCCACGTCGATTGCGACTCTGTCAGCGATCGCGCTGGACCGGTACTGGGCTGTGGTGCGGCCTCTGGAGGCTGTGGGCGCGCTCACCACCATCCGAGCACGCGTCCTCGCCGTGCTCGCCTGGATCTACGCGGCCATCTTCGCTTCCATCCCCGCTTTCGACATCGGATTCGGTCACTACGTCCCAGAAGGCTACCTCACCAGCTGCAGTTTTGATTATCTCACCGAGGAACGGCAACCACGCATTTTTATATTTATCTTTTTCTGTGCCGCATGGGTCGCCCCTTTTTGCACTATTTCATTTTGCTATCTTAGCATTTTCCGCGCAGTTGTCTGTAAGAGAAATATCACGACTAAGAATCAAGAGCAAAGGCTTTCCTCGAGACACGTCAAAGAACAGGCCAAGCGCAAAGCGGAAATTAAATTGGCCTTTTTAGTGATGGCCGTCATAGCTTTATTTTTTATATCTTGGACGCCTTATGCCGTAGTCGCCCTTTTGGGCATATTTGGGAGAAAGGATCTTATTACACCTTTATCTTCTATGATACCCGCATTATTTTGTAAGACGGCCGCATGTATAAATCCCTTTATTTACATTATAACTCATCCTAACTTTCGCAAGGAATTTAGAAATATATTATATAAGGATAAGTCTAAACGAATGGGAGGTACAATGAAAACAACTGGGTACTATACGGAATCTACAAAAACGCATAGGTCTAGTAAAGATCTCAGTGATACTGACGTTGAAGTAGTCGAAATGAAGAACATTCCTTATCACACTAATGAATTAAAAGAAAATAATGGTCAGAAAGTAAATACAATATCTTCAAAAGTGTCTGACCGTGAGGGCTCCCAAAGAAGTGTGAGCATGAAGAGTTTTGAAGAAAATGTGGTAAGCCCGCCGTCCTGGTACTCTAAACCAAAATTTGCTAAAAAGAAGAGTTTTCAAAGACACTCTCTTAGAAGTGTAGTCTCCTCAAACACAGATCCCACTATTTAGAAACTCGCATAAAGCTATATAAGCTCCTATACCTATCTAAATGACGAATAAAATTTACCTAGATAGTTTCTTACTCTATGTGTCTAGATACTAAGTGTAGATATAGTATCCTATTTTATCCTATTTATGTAGTAATTAGATACCTAGAGTACCTATTTGCAATCTAGATAGTAGGCAAAGATATAATCATTCCAAGTGTCACTGTTGGATTTCGTCTATTACCTAGTACCTAGTATGTATTGTGTAAAGCAATTCACTTAACTAAGATAGATTAATTCGATTTATATTTTATCTATACATATAATAAAATTGTAACTTAGCTATGTCTGTACATGGGAGATATTTAAAAAAAATATATATAAGAGTTCTTTATAGGACCTATAGAAGCCAAAACGATAATTTTTAGAATTTTTATCTGTCTGTCTGTATGTTTGTGCACGCATCACACAAAAACTACCGAACAGGTCTAGATGACATTTGGCACAGTGATGGACTATGACCTAGATTAAAAGATAGGTTACTTTTTATCCCGGGAAAATTTACGGTTCCCGAGAGATATCATTTATTGTAACCGAGCAAGGGGCTGACAAGATATTATAGTATCCATCGGTCCGACGAAGTCGCGGGCATTAGCTAGTCAACAATAATGAACTAGATTTACAGTTCCGAGCAAAATCAAACAAAATCATTAAATAAATAAATAAAAGGATACTATAATATCTTGTCAGCCCCTTGCTCGGTTACGATAAATTATATTATTAATTTTGATCGAAATATAGAAGCAACGAACAACTTGTTAGTTTTAAAATTTGACAAGTGCTTTTTTATTCAGAAGCATATTAAAAGGTAAACGTTATTTATAATTACATTGCACATACGCATTCTTCATTCCTGGATATGGTTTATTTTACGAAGAATTTATTTTGTAGTTCCCAATGTAATCTTAATCAAATTAATTATTGTTTATAAATGTGGAAAGATTTTTTCCGTATGTTATAGAGGATAAATAGATGTGATCATATATTATTATCAATTTATTTACATAATTTCTTCTAGTAGGCCGTTTGACTACAAAATTATTTTTTTTTAATTTATGGGTACTAGTTTATATAGTTATAGAAGAAATAAATAAAATAAGGATAACTATTTTCCTAGGAAAGTACAATATAATACAATTTATGTCAATGTTTCATTGTATACATGGAAGTTAAAAAAAGAACTGTTTTTATTTTTGAATAGCCACTCATAAAATTATAGTTAACTAGCTTATGCCCTCAACGACATCCGCATATTTACTGTTTCAATATCTCGGCTTATAGGCGGCTTATTAAGATGAAACCAAAGCTATATTTTAATTTAGACCTACTTCGATACAATTGTGAAAAACGCATCGAAGGCCTGTTTCCAGATTCGGTCAGTAATGCCGATGTCGATGGTGACCTTTAGATAAAATGGCGCAACTGTATCCACGCAAGTAGCGTCACACACTCCACTCTATCCAAATCTCCATCTGAGGACAGGACTCCTTACGTATAGGTAAGGAGGTCTGTTCCCAGATTCGGTCAATAATGCCAATGTTCTATATACTAGTAAGTTAGTAAGTGAATTTTGAACAAATGGATCTAACTTGTGTAGCATATCCAAAATTAACTGCAACGCAGGTTGTAAGTAAAATTTGGTACGAACACAGTGCCGAATAATAACGAAAGCGAAATGGGACTAAATATCTAACAACCATTCTGATGCTTTTCCAAAGTTTGATACTTTACCGGTAAAATTATCAAAAGATTCATCGAAAACTTGAAACAAGAGTAGTTATGAAATATAACTTGAATATACAAATAATTTTATAGTAAAGTAAAGATTAAAAATATTCTAAAATTTCTATATATTTAATATAAATATATTTAGAGAGAGGTTAATTGATTGAAAATTTTCTTCAATATTAAAATTGAGTGTATTTGAACGGTAAGGTTTTTTAAATAATTAATAAAAGTATTTAAATAAAATTGACATTGTTTTATAGTAATTAAAACACGGTAGGGTTTTTTAAATAATTAATAAAAGAATTTAAAAAAACTGACATTATTTTTCATCAAAATTTGTCATTGTTTTTCTTCATTTCTTTTATGTATAATTATAGTCAGCTGAAACGGAACTGAAAAATTACCACTGGCAGCACATTTTTGAAATTTCAAAAATGTCATTGTATTTTTATTTTGTTTTGTTCTGATTAAAATGAACAAAACCGTTAACAAAGAAAGAATAGCTGAGATGTTTGGCTGAATACGAAGCCGGAAAATGTTTGTCCGATCACAACGTTGTTTTTTAAAGAACCGCTGAAAAATCAGATAAGTACTTATTTTCTATAAGTAATATCATATAAAAACTTAACTTTTCATCTTAGATTATTTAGTAAATGGAT
>JADGIL010007084.1:0-14045 GCA_020352625.1 Cactoblastis cactorum | reverse complement strand
TTTGCATTTATAATATTAGCAGTATAATTAAGAGTAGTGTAATAAATATAATCAAGTTACCATTACTAAAAATATAGTAGTATAAAGTCTTTATCCCATAAGAAAATTTTACGTTTTGTAGTTTAAATATAGTTTAGCCGCCTTAGATGGATGAACAATTCAATTGTAGAGAAATAAAGAAATCCCTCTATTCCACTTACATCGCATATTACATATGCATTTATAACTTTTTACATAATAGGCAATACGGTTTTACCAAAGGCTAGCTCCACACTGATGTAGCAGTCACTTTAGTTGAAATAATTTATGAAGTCTAGGAATCTAGTCATAATGTCATGGGCATTTTTTGCGATCTATCAAAAGCCTTTGACTGCGTACATCATACTATCCTTAATAAAATAAACTCAAATTTTACGGGATCAATGGAATTGCTCTCGATATTTCATCTTCATACTTAGATATTAGATCCCAAAAATCTGCAAACCCTAACCACCTGCTAAGCCCGACCTTAAAAAGATTACCAAGAATCACTGGCAGGTGGTCAATTTAATCATAATTTTAGATTAAGATTATCTCAACAAAGGCTCATCCAATCTATTACTAATCAAGAATTGAGATTGCAGCATTAAACTATACGACCATTTAATATAAATTAAATTCAGTTTATTGCCCAATTATCTACACGATATCGATTAGTACTTGTTTGTTCCTATATAAAAATAAGAAAGTGTTCGAAAAAAATCGATATGCAGTTCAGTGATATTAATATCGGGCTATTAATAAAACCTTTGATTAACGATCGAGATAGCTGGAGTCGTTATTGAGAGTATAAATGGTTCAATTATAACAAATGTGGCTAATTTTAATCAAAATAATACTGTAATTAGCTGACGTCTAGTGTTGCTTTGTGGGACCGCCTAAACTAATGACTCAATTGAAGTTGTTAATAGTCAGAGCTCTGCCCTATTATTACAACGGAGTAGGCCACATGAACAGAACAGTCACGATGGTATTCTCAAGTCAAGAAAGATAGACTGATTCAGATTTGATAATTGTGAGAGCGAAGTGAGCTATTATTTTATAACATTGTACACTTTTATAGAAAAACTATCACATATTTTTGGTTTTCGGCATAAGTAGTACTTAAAATTTATAATAAATCAGAGATTAAAAAGAAAATAAAAATTGCTAAGGTCTTGCAATTATTATTTTCTTTTTCTTTTTAATCTATGAAAAAGTGCTTATAACTAGTTAAACGTTATGAATTTAGTTGAATGATAGTGTGGTTATCTATACATATGATAAAATGTAACTGAGCTATGTCTGTACATGGGAGATATTAAAGAAAAATATATATATGGGCTCTTTATGGAATTTATGGAAAAAACTACCGAACAGATCTGGATGAAATTTGGCACAACGATAGACTATAACCTAGATTTAAAGATAGTTTACTTTTTATCCCGGAAAATTATGGTTCCCGAGTGATATGATTCATTGTAACCGAGCAAGGGGCTGAAAAAGTAATTATAGTATCCAATGGTCAAACGAAGTCGCGGGCATTAGCTAGTTATTAAAAATATTTACGATGCGCCAATACAACAAAGTGATTTTTGTTTTTTTTTTTTATATAACGGTACGAAACCCTGTTCGTACGAATCCGTTTCGCACTTGACTGTTTATTTACAAATTACCTACCTTTTCAAGCAAAATAACGAAGGTCACGGTGTATATCTTAGAAAACAAATGATCCAATCGAGATGATAATATGGAAGTCTTCATTACGGGCTCATTATTCCAGGCCCGAAGCTGTGATGTCATTCTACCTCCAAGCTTTGTTTTTAAACTAATTAAAGTACGCTAATGTTTTGTTCAATGTTCTCGAGTTCTTTGATATAATTGTTACACGTGTTCCCCTCATATAATGGCGGAATTTTCAGAACGTATATATTTTCTTATGTTGTTTTGTTTTTAATGAGATTCAAAATTCTAGCCAGCCACATTTTTTATTATATTTTTTAGATATAATCTGTAATGCATTGTAATTCAGTGGTAGTATTACTATGGATTCCCTTATATTGTAATACAATAGAAAAGAATCATTTATTTGCGTTTATAACAAGTATTTTAGTAGAAAGTCTTGTTCACTCCTCTCAGTTATTACAAAAATATTAAAACAGGAAATTTCCACACACATCCATTCCACGCACATCAAATAAATAAATACCGTTCATAAATGTCATATTTTGTATCATTGTAATAAAATTATTTGTAATCAATAATTTAATTTATTCATTGCTTTCATTCATAATAAAGTTAAACAGAGTCTAATTAAATACCTACGTTTTTTTATGAAAGAGGTAGGCAAGCGAGCAGGCGGGTCACGTGATGTTAAGTGATCACCGCTGCCCCTAGACACCTGCAACACCCGGGGGGGTCACAGAAGTGTTGCCGGCCTTTAAGGGATTTATGATTCTTTTGAGTGATATATTTTTATAAACGAATCGATTTTGACATTCAAAGTTATGAGTCTTATAAATTACGGGTGTTCTTTTAACTATAATATGAACGAGCAATGACATTGATGGACACGGGCCCTAAAAGCGGCCACAGAATCAACGGGTGGTCCAAAATGGTTTACTGTGTACTAATTTACAAATTAAACGCGAAAAAGAACCTTAATTTTTAGTTCGTAAGAGCTAAGTGTAATTAAGTGCCATAACTCGGTTTTGGACAAGCGGAAAAACGGTCATTGACATGAATCGCGTACAAAATGACCTTGTGAGAGCGTATTGGAAATACATAAGAATGTAAATAATTATTTATAATTTATGTAAACGACAGAAAGATATTGAATTTATAAAGGGCATGTATGCAATTGTTAGAGTTACCTATGGTCTTCTATAAACGGACAATTGTATAGCGAAATAGAACATTTTTGACATATATATTTCCGTATCTATTTTTATAGTCAAGTATTTGTTAATAGTCCAAGGAATTTATGAAAAAATAAATCTTTCTATTACGCTTCGATGGCGTTTTGATGAGTGAATCAGTTATGTAGACGGGATAATAAAGTCAGAGTCTGATTGACGTTTGATTTCAGTGACAGACAGCCGCCAGGTGGGCCAGTTCTCCCCAGCTATGATGCAATTTCACATTTGAATGCACTAGAAAAAATAACCTTATGTCATCGACAACAAGACTCCAATTTGATATATGCAATGTAAATTCAAGGTTACATTAAACTTGTACATTTCATTGTTATTTATCTGAAGAAACATTTCAATGTGACTTGTACCGCCATCGAAATACATCTTTCTATATCAGAATTGAGACAAAATAACACGAGACGATCGTAAAAACCTTTTAGGCAAACTTCCAAACCGTAAAACCGATACAGCGAGTCACAAAACGGTTGAGAGCAAAACAAATAACACTAATATAAATCTAGGAGTCGTAATGAAGCGTTATTGGTACGATAATAAAGCTAAATTGATTAGCGTGGTCCCGTGCAGGTAGACCGCATTCCGGAGGACCCCCCGCGCCTTCCCGGTGCCCCTTCCCCCCTGTCTCGAGATGGGACGCTACGAGGCAATGTGTCATAATGTTAAACTCAAAATTAATAAAAAGTTTGACGTAGGTACAAAAATTGGACTGGTCGGTATTGTTATAAAGAAATTTATGAACTAAAAATATTTTAAACTATAGTTTAAAATATTTCTAACTATCTAAAAGGTTAATAAAATGCTTACTTTCAAAATCTGTACCATTATGAGAGACAACTAATAAAACAAATCTTCCAATCAAACAATATTTCAAAAATAAATGTCAAATATCTTAGTAAAAGAATTATTAGCTCTTAGAGCATTACTTATATTCATTAGTTAGCTAATTGATCCAGAATTAAACGGGATTAAGATAAAAATTCCATTAGGGATAAACTAACATAATGGAATTTCTTAGAAAAATCAGAATTTACGGAAAGGTAACCAAAAAATAATGAAATAAAATAGAACTAAAATATATACACGTGTACTCTTTATTCTATTTTTGTCTCGTACTGACAATGATAAATTAACATTACTTGGTTTTATTCTTAAAAAATCATATTCACTATTGTATCGATTGACCTTCTAAATAATATCCATGTTATTGTTTGCAATTTCAATCATATATAGTTAAATCAACACACGATTGATGAACATCAGAAATTTTGAATGTTTCTTATCGCTGAACATAATCACAACTCAAATGAAACGATGCAATGCTGCGGCTAAAAGGTTGTACAATTTACCACCATAACTTCCATATGCGGCTGTCAAAATTCGCTGAGGACTACACTTACCTGTAACAAACAAAATAATTTTACTAAAGATTATAAAGAAGATTGCTTAAACACAAAACTTTTCTTCTGTTAGTCCAGAATTTGGAAGCAAATATATACAGATGGATTTAAAAGAAAAAAGTAGAATAAATAACAATTGGAATGCATATTTTCTGGTAATATACACCACTACAATACCAGTTGTAACAATAGTACATTTTGCATTAACATAAATAGTTTCTTAAATAGACAGATCAGCTATTAAAATTCGTGATCTTTTTGCGCTAAATTGTTATTCAAATACATAATATTACAAGAGCGACAAGACATATAGTATCAGTTGAATGGTATCCAAAATCGGACCATCTTTATTGTCGTTTTACCGTCAAATGTCTAAAAAATTTCATATATGCTACAGGAGTAACAAAGAGGGCGAGGTGAAAATAAGCGTTTAATTATCAGATCAAGGATGGCGTCAAAGTATCGTTTGGCCCAGTATACAGTTTATTTTTATTCCGTATAGTAAACAGCGTTACTCGGACGACCATGGTTCATATTATGTTCGTGAGCACTCATAAAACCAACACTCTTTTCAACTCTAATGTTCCAATTTTTATTGATCATCAGTTTTACAGCTTTGGCACCTCTGACTTCAATGATGATAAAGATGAAATTACTTTTACGAACTCAATTTTTCAATAAACTAAATCTAACGAAGCACGATAAGTAGATATAAAATATGTCTATATTATCTTTGGGTCAATTTCTTATAACATAAAGTTTCTTTGTACAATAAAAATATAACAGTCTACTACGATCCGCTCAGCTATGACCATTTTATTGGAGGTCTGCGTAGGCGCATAAATCTACAACCTATAAATTTAAGACCGGCAATAAAAATACAGAACTAACACACATTTCCTACACTTTGATTCGGCCCGTTTACACAGATCAAAGTCGTATGAAATAAAGTTTATCTAATCTTCCATCATAACTGCGTGAATTCTGAGAATTTATGACCTACATTTGACTCCGTGTTTGTTAATGTGTACTAAGGACTATGCATGCATATGGTGACTTAACCGAGGATATCCAAAACCTTAAGAAAGCATAATGTTGTCTAAATTTGATAAAAGACAATAAGGATTAACTTATTCTGATGATAGTTCTAAAAACACTTAAGTTAATTAGAAATATAGACATTAGTTAAAAGAAAAATATCCTAAGTATATTCACAATTCTATATCCGCAAAGTTAGGCTCATTTGCATACTTATACTGTGTCAATCAAATCCCATAGATTAATTTTGTTTTTATCATTTAAAACAGTATCATATAATAAGAGTACTTATAATGACTATTCGAATGAATGGTCGGCAGCGTACGGCCGGCTTACCCAGAATGGAGCAAGGAACGCAAATTTATCAGTGGAAGTGTCGACGGCGACATTACAGGACGGTACTCTGGTTGGCGTGATGGCATCCCGACTCATGAATGAAATGATCGGCTCCATTCAACCAGTTTGGTCGCGCACTGATTACCGCCTGCCTTTTAATCTTATCTACTACACGATTCAGATCCACGTGGGACAGCCCATCGAACTCCATAGGCTGATCGCAACACAAAAACTGACCGGTGCCTACCTCTTTCCATTCACACCTTTTTGTAATGTTTTTTCGTGAATGAAGTCGTGTTCGGGATAATTATTGAATTTCGACGATTCGTTACGAATATCGATGAGCCGGAAGCCTATCGGCGCGGGTGATTGCATCGGGTGATCAAATTCCGACGATCAAAAAGTAATTTTATGCTTTTTAAATGAAATTTTGTTTGTAACCAAACATTTTTGTCATTTACGCGTAAGTACTTGTATAAATTAAAAGTCGACCTAAACTATTCAGTTTAAAATACATAACTTCCTACTTTGACTGAATTTATGACTGGATTTCCCGAAAAATTAAATTTCCAATCGCTATTTCATAGAAATTGTGGTGCAAATGAATATTGTGATATGAAATGTCTTAATGTACCAGTCCACGTTTACATTCAAATAATAATTGTTACGCGTGACTTAGAAACCATCATTCAAAGTTTAACATTTATAAACTACCTACCAAATATTATTTTAATACACATAAAGATTAACAAGACCCAAACCAAATCGAAAAATACATTTGCTACAATTTTTCCCACAGTTGGTCTCGCCAACAACAATCGTAGTAAATATAAAACAAATAAGCACAACAATTATTACAATCATCACATAGCATTACCGATGTAAACTGTAATTTCCATAGCAAAATTACAGTGCACACACGACGGTAATTCGTTCTCAATAACTGTAATTTTAAATCTAAGTATAAATCTACGAACGGGGTGTATTAAAGCGGCATTATGGCGAATCAGGGCTAATAATGGGGGGATCTAATTAAATTGCCGCCATTATTATTGCACTCGGCCTGTCTGGTGTCCCCTACCCTCGACATTTATTATTCTAACTTACATCCAGTACCTGAGATCCACAATAAGCAAAAGGATCCTTTTTGCAATATTAAAAATTGGATTGGGGTTGTATAGTCGCGTATAACATGATTCTGTGCCGTCATTTTTTTCAGTAATAAAATTATTTTGTTTGAGACATTTGCAACGCTTATTTATAATGAAATTTTATAAGTGTTAGCACTTAATTAAAGTACGTCTATAATATGATATCGAGGACATTGTCACTTTAAATCGTAAAGCTCGAATGAGTTTATGTACTTAATGCATATTGTTAATAAATAAATATAAATATGCCCAAAAGCACAGTTTTAAATGTATTTTTTTTTATATTTATTGGCCAATTTCTATAATATATTTAGAATTATAGATAATAATAGCAAGTACTCATACTAATTTGACTATTATCCAAATAAATTTAATATAATTTGAACTTGGGACAAGCTGATTGCTATTCAAGGCAATTGAAACACCTTTATATTGTTATATCTCATTCTCTATTTTCATTGCTCGCGGGGGACTACTTCCCCCGCTCCCCCGCGGCCCGCACCCTTACCCCACGTCCATTAGTGTTTTGTGAATGATTTAAAAGCTCTTTCGGATAACTACTCTGTAAGTGAGTAATTTAAGACTTGTTTCCTATTTTATCAGTGCTCCCTAAATTAGAGTGCGCATTAAAACATTACAGTGTGCTTGCTGCGGCTTATTGCGAATATACGTTTTAATTGTTTATATAGCGTTGTCAGCCTATTAAGTATTTGGAAAAATTGTAATGGAGCTAGTTTATTCTTCTTGTTGGTTCTTCTTGTAATTTTAATTAGCTTTGCCCTTTTAAATTGGAATAATCCGGGTAGATCAATTTCGGACTAAGTGTTATCAACTTCGGATTTATCGTAAAGAAAATTGTTCAATTGAATATACTTAATTGGAAGTATTCTAACATAAATTTGTTTTCGTGTCTTCCCAATTATCGATACTTCATCCATTCATTAGGAGAGAGAAAAGAGCTCTGACTATCCCACAACCAGTTAATTTTTGTGGTTTTTTTTACAGAAGTACTATAACAGATTTAGGCTTTTATCTAATATTTTAAATAGTTATTTACCATAGATCTAGATATTTTACATCATCATATAATAAATTACTACCGCATTTTCATTTGATATTTACTACTACTAAATCTTGTAACAGGATTAGAAATTGCGCAAAACACAGAACGCCATAGGTTACAGCAGAAGGAATCCGTCATCTTCGTGGCCATAAATAATGTTGCGCCGGCGCAACGCACTCGTAGGTGCATGAAAATAAGACGTAATTTATCGCCTGGTAATGATAAGATAACGTGTTCTCGCCAAGAGACAGCCCGTATGCCATGCATCAATGCTATTTCCAAATTGGGGAGTAAATCAAGTTCTTATAAGGGAAAATGTCTGGTGAAAATCAGTAAAAAGATATGCGTATCTTGTATAAAAGAAATATAATGGATGTATCTCATACAGTAAGAGCGAAAAATAAATCACGTGTTCTTATAAGGCTGTTGCTCTTTGAGTTCATTTTTGAATCAAAATGGCGGAACACCTGGTTAAATTTCTATCCAACTGGCCGGATGTTGCTGTGGACAAATTGTGTGGAAGAAAAAGGGACCTTTGCCTAGCAGTAGGACACAATAAATTAAGGCTATTAAAAATGATCAAATTACAATACAAACCAATCATAATACAACCAAGTACAACCTATTTTAGCACCGTACTAAAAAAAATATAAATGTTATAATTGAAAATTTGCAATCTAAGCTCGCAGCTTTCAATAAAACAATCAGGTAAAATAAACTATGACCTACAAAGTTGGGACCACACCAAAAAACAAAAGTTGCAATGCGATGAACACACAACTTTCTGACAAATTTACGAAATAAGAAACAAGATTTTACACTCAATACTTTCATGTTTATTGGAGGTGAATGCACCGTTATGGCTTTTAAGATTAGGTTAATATATTCTGTTGTCACGTGACAAGGAAAGCTGTTAGCTTATCGAATATTATCCAGTTTAAATATAAACGGATGGCGTTTCAATGAAACAAATGAAAAATTAAATTATATATCTGTAATACAGACTCTGTACATAGATCTAACACGTTATATAAGTTCAAGTTAATTTATTTTTACTTAATACTTACCTATTTCTTATTACAAAATTTTTCTTTCAATATCCTATATCATTAATTTACAATTGGTGTGAACTTATGAAAGTGTAGCGTATGCTATGATAACATCAAAACTATAGCTTAGAGCATTTATAATTAAAAAGCTGCATTCAAAGCATCCGACGTGACATTCACGTCGGATTCCAGTTCCGTATCCTAAGCTAAGTGATTTAGAAAGGTTAGTGGGTTTTACACAGAGCGACCACAAAATAACAAATATATAATAAGTTTATAAAAACTTTAAGTGACGTTATACAATAAGATAGCGATCTCTTGTATGTAAAAAAGCGGAAGATCACTAAATGACTGACTCACTCATCACAAAATCATAGAAACTACAAGGTTAAATGCTATGGGTCTCAAATGCATGAAGATCATCCTTTTAGGACGTGCATAGGTGCTCGCTAAGAGAAGAGATTTTTCTGAATTCCTATATTTGAAATATTATTAAACGTCGAAGTTAAGATATTCCCAAACTTATGTAATTTAAAATGGCATAATTATAAAAGACGTAACAAATAACCTAAAAACTGTACCTAACATTAGGATGAAAAAATTGCCAGTCTCTACATCTAAAAATCTTGTAAATTCAGTACAGCGAGCTGTCATCGTATTTCACAATGGAGTAAATTGGGGTAAATTGACAGATAAAAATAATTTATTTCATGTGTGAAGATAGTTAGCGAACCGGTGGGGTTCCTACTACAACCCTCGGCGCATTATTATTACTGCAATGGATTGTATGTTTTTAAATACATTCAATTCAATAAGCATAATCTATTATTATTAGCTGTAAGTGTGATTATTTATATAATATATTAATTGACTTAAACTTTTTGATTTATTTTGTATTTTGGTACAAAACTGGGTGAATGTTATTTATTAAATTTTAATTCCAAATTGCGTGACGCAGTTATATTTTTAGACTTTTTTAATGTCTAAAAATGGTGCAGTTCCTCTATCACAAACTTTGGTTTAGTTCAGAGCTCCAGAACCTATGTTTGTATATATTTTCTTATATACGAATTTGTTTATAACGAATATTAGCATGTATATCGTCAACATGTTGCATTAGATAAAACATAAGGGTGATATTATTTATTGATGGACAACAAACGAATTACATTAGTGGAAATCACTTCAATAACATATATTTTTCGGCTAAACATCATAGTTTAATAAATTTATGACAAGCGAGCCTCACTCACGCATTTTACGCAACACTTGGCAAACGGTACACTATTTTACCTACGTTTACTGAACAATGGGGAAAATTCATGGACAGGCCAGACCGACGCAGGCGCAGGTCGCTCATTGTTCGCTGATGAGCGTAGGAAAAACAAAACGATGAGCCTAAATACGTGTTTTAGACCACTGTTAAAGGTTCCGTAGACAAAATAATTTAAATTCATAGTTTGAATTTCAGTAATGAAGAGCCATTTCTGGAATTTAAACTATGAATAACAGGATAAGAAGAATAAGAAATTGATAGAAATAGTCTGGCGTCGAGAGTTCAGTGAATACACAAATAAAACATGAATACTATTTTTAAAAAGCATTTAAGCAATTGAGAAGAAATGCAAGCTGTTTTGCATAACATTAAATAACTAGTAACTCTTTTCATACGTACAATGTTTTAAGTTGTCATCAATGCAGTATAATAATGTCGAGCAAAATTTTCCTCGAGGAAACTGTACTATTATTATTCTTGAATTTATTTAGTATATCATCGACTACAGAACATAAGTTTTCATCCATAGAACCCAAAAGAGAATCAACTCTGTCAAGTTTCAACAGCGGCTTTTGGGGTCAAGTCCATGTTAAATTGTGATTCTGAATGACAACCTGCAGGTTCCATATGTGTTTGTGTGTAACCTTTGAACACATTTGTTCCCTCGTCTTTTAAAACAGTTTTGAGAGATTTTGAATTTAAATTAGTGAGCAGGTAAGCACTAGGTATGTTTGCTTGTTTGTAGAGGGCGTTAACTATCAGAGTTGGAGGTCGTTTACCTAGAATGTCAGATACATATGTAATGACTAGTAGGTATGTATTTAAGTACCTAGAATTTGTCCAATTGTTATTGTAAATTTATCACTCGTATAGGTATATGTTTTATAGGTATATGTTGAGCAGATAAATTTGAAATTTACAAGGAATTTTTTGAGAATATTTACAGTATTTAAAGATAACATATAAATAGAGGCACTATGTACTTAAATAATTAATAATTATTATTCTTCTAGCACTTTGAATTTCTTTTTCAATTAAAATTGTTTAAATAAAAAAAAAAAAAGTGACACATGTCGCCGAATGAAACATTTTATATTGATAAAATGACATTATCAGGTGAGGTTAATTATAAAAAATTATCTAGCAAATCATAAAAAGAAAATATAACTCCTTGTTTTAAAAGAAGGCGATCTAAAGATCCTTAAATTTATAATGAGCGTCGCCAAATAGTTTTATTTAAAAATAAGTCCCGATTATATTCAAGGAAACAGTCTCGTTAAAACTTCATACGCTTAGAAATTCTTTAACAAGTTCATACTTCTGACGATCTAGGAGGCACGCCAATTTGCACGTGTTAAAGACATGTACAAAATTATAATGACGTATTTGTAGGATAACTAATACCTATGTAAGAATTTTCAAATATTTGTGTTATGTTTCAATCAAACATGTTTATTAAGTAGTGTAACATATGGTAATGGTAATTATAATATGTCTACCGAAACAAAAACAAGAAAAATTTATAGATTGTGTTTACATAGTTGTAGTTTTTTCACATGTACTCAATTTATTTTGTATCTATGTAATATTGATGCGTTATTGTCATCCCATTAAAAAGTATAAATCTTTACTAAGCAGCACTTCATAGTTTAGAAAAAAATATAGTTACAATGTATACAAGGACAATAGTTTGCATGTATGTATGTATATGTATATATATATCATTAAGTATGCTAAACATGTTTTATAATTTCTATATTTTAGTTAATGTGTAGGCTGAAGATAACCTTTACAAATGAATCTAATACAAAAAATTCTGTAATTCTAAGGTTGTTTAATTTAAACATATTCCAATGACCTACTGAGCCCCAATACCGAATAGACGGTAAAAAGATGCGTAATTGATTGCATCGACGCGAGCTGACTGACTCATTTGGTTGATTGTATGGAACTCTAAATTGCGTATTTAACGTATGGGAGCGGGCACCCTCGTGAACCGTTGCCAATTTGGCGCCCCCTGCCGAGGGTCCCGTATGTTTTTATTACATTTCTATTATTTAGACAATTCCAAGTTTCAATATGTTTTATTGGTGGCCTGAGTTTTCTATCAAAATCGTCCAGAACGCTCGGTATTCGCTGGTGGTTTTAAATTTATTTGTTATAGTAATAAAAGCTATTAAGTTGATGCACAACACATACGCACGTGAGAATATTAAATAGTCGCATTGTTAAATAAATAATTAATGTTTGTCATTAACAATGAAAAAGTTAGTTACGAAGTTCTTTAACAGTCAAATTATTTGTAACACAGTATCATGCAAGTTAACTATAAACTGTAAGTAGCTGTATTGCAAAATGTGTTACAGAAAGGGCCATTTACCGCATTATCACCGTGCAAATATCCCGTCCCGAGCAGATTAGATAAGCCAAGGAAGACGCCGTGGGAATAACCGAGAAATATTAGGCGTTGCTGCTTTAAGTTCAATAATACTTGTATAGTGTTAATTTATAGCGTTTTCTTAATGGACTCATTATTATGGCATTTCTATTTTACATTTCTAGAAGTGCCATCATAAATCTTAAAATTTTGTTAAGTTACAGTGGCCATAACGACTACATTCATGTTTTCACTAAGTACTTCCCTTACATATTAAAGGCTATTCAGCGTAACGAGAAATCTAAACATCGTATCGAGATTAAAACTTAATATACTATTTTGAGGTGGAATGCTAAAAATTATAATTAAATAATACCTACATTTAATAACAAGCTGCTAAATAATTGATGTTGAAATCCAATTTGCAAAATAAGCGTTCTTTTACTTCCCTCATCAACTACTTAAGTAATGAAATAAATTATTAAATCCTCGCGCAAATAAGTACTTGCCAATACAAATATTTGAATTTACTAATAGAGGAGTCGATAAATCGAATAGTATTCGCAGTGTTAAACGCACCAATTACAGTCTAAACGAATGCGCATAATTCGATTAAAACTGTCGGATTTTCGAGAGAGGATTGCGAAATTCGCCGAGTTTGGAACCGTATCTATGCGGATCTAAATTTAGGGGATAATCGCTTGTTTAATAATATACGAGTGTGAGAATATTTACATACATGACGAATGCGATTTACTCGATCGACTCATTTGCATTTTTATGCAAGTGCGCCATTTTATATTAATGTTAAAATATCAATGACATAATTTACTTGGGCAATGTCTGTGAGTACGATTATCTTCGTAACTGTTGCTGTTTTAGGAGGGAAGAAAAAATAAAGAGTGTGGCAGCTGCGTCATTTCCTACACAAGTTACAAAAGTCAATCAATGGACTGGAATGTTTAAATTGAGAATTACGCTAGTCAAACCTCTTTTAAGTAACGGACCCCAAGCATTGACTAGTCACTGCTGGAGGGAGATGCAACTAGGACTGCTCGTATGATGATGACAAATAACATCGAATGATTTATTTTCTCATTGATGGAAAGGAAATAACATTTCAAAAATCTGTTGAAATGTTGCAAGTACAAGTGCTATTTTGCCAGTGTTAAATACTTGTCAATAAGTCTCGGTTCTCGTCAATTGTCGTTCAGGAACAGATGGCTTATTGTGTTTACTGAGATAGAGATAAGCCATGAATCTTTCTAGTCGTAAACATTAACCGACATTGAAATGAAACAAATTTAACGGATTCTATCGCGGTTTAATAATAAGCACTACACACAAAGGAATTTTATACTGTTTTAAGTTCTCTATGTGTAACTATTTATTGAGCTCCGACGTTTC